>SMDT01003212.1:0-258610 GCA_005392925.1 Aquilaria sinensis | reverse complement strand
TGTTATTCTTTACTATTTTTCTTAGGGGAGTTAATTACCCTATTGATCTCAAGTTTAGATATCTAATTTTTTTTCCATTAAAAAATCAGCATATGAAAAATTTGTCTTCCATTTACAAAAAAAAAAAAAAAGATAATTTAAATGACCTATTAAATGTTAATTACTAAATGATTCAAATTTACTAAAAGATAGTTATTGGATAATTTAAGTTATTACTAAAAGAAATAAGTGTAAGTTTTCATACTTATTAGATGAAAATTTAATTAGCACAAAAAAAGTAAACCCTATTTTTTTAAGTGCAAGATACATATAATTGGTTTTTCTTGGGGATGAAAGATATGATTAATTGCCACATAAGTGTCTTTGCTTCCCTAACTGGGTTGGTATTAGATGACATCTCTGAGGCAATAGGTTAGGATTTAAGCGGCCCAATACTCTCTACAAAAACCAGGTAATCAAAAAGTGATTAAATTGCAGTTCAAGTCCACCAGGTTTTGTGAGACAGACACTTCGCCCCTTAAACTTCTCTATAGTAGAGTCTCATATCTTATACTTGTAATGATTTTAAACACCAGCAAAAACCTGTCACATATGCAAAATTTCATGCTTGATCATCACATAATTTTTATTCATGCAATCAAATCAACTTATTTTCTCTTTTTGGGGTCAAGACAATCACATCACTTATAAATTTGTAAATTACTCTACTTTAACATAGCCAGTTAAATGAAAGTTGAGCTCAAAGGTTATAGCATACACAACTATAACATTGATAATAATGATAATAACAATATTAATAATAAAATCAGTACTACTTAATTCATATCTCTAAATAAGCTATCTTTCATCTTATAATATTTGTTGTTTGTTTCAATAAAAGTCATAAATGTTGTTTCATAAAAACATGTTTAAGACATTTCTAAAGAAGTAAGTTATTAAATAGCATAATTCTAACAGGCGGGTTACATTAAGATCAATTATGTACATCTTTAAAAATATGAACAAGTGAACAAATGATACATGTTTTGAAAAAAAGGTAAGCCTTATATGAATCTGATTAATATCGTGCCCACCTTTATAAAGTTGATGAACTGACATTTTGGCGTAACTTATTAGAGCTGGGGCAATCACGCTTGCGTGGCAAAAGGCCTACTTATATAAAATATCTCGGCCTTAGGCAGAGTTTTGCACCTGTCAAAGTGGTTAGCACATTCCGAGTTGAAAAAGGTAACTCAAATTCAATTCTCAACACAGGTGCCACTTTTTCCAACTTTTTTCCCCTTCGTTTCTTCTTCTCTAACCTTTTTCTTCAAATTTTCTTCTTCATTTTTTTCTTCTCCCATTCTGTTTCCAATTTTTCCCAAATTCCTTTTTATTCATTTCTTTTTTATAGTCTTATTTTGTTTGTTTCTTCCTTTTTTTTTTGTTGTTAATTTTTCTATTTTTTAATTCTCATCTTATTTTTGCTATCTTCTATTTAACTTTGTCAATTTTTTTCACTTTTAACCCTTATTTTTCTTTTCTTTTATGTCATTTCCCCCCAAATTTTTAACTAATAAAAGAATAAATAACTAGTTAAGCTAACAGAATAAATAGTTACTTATGAAAGAATAAATAGTTCCTAAGAAAGAACAAATAAATATATTGATAAGAATTATTTTTTAAAAACTAACATATACTTATAAAAAAACAAATAGATAATGTTAAAAAACATAAAAATAAAGAGTTTATCTATAAAAACAAGTTTGAACTTAAATAAAGAATAATAAAGTTAGCCAAAAGAATGAATAGCCATTGTTACAAGAACAGACACTATCAATATTAATAAAATCACGTGCACGGCTTTATTATTTTTATTAGTTTTATATTTTTTAAAAATATAATAAATTAACTAAGAAATACTTATAAAAAATAATTAGATAATAATAAAAGAACATAAAAACAAATAGTTTGTCTTAAAAAACTACTACAAACCTAAATAAATAACAATAAACTGAGCCAAAAGTACAAATAACAATTGATGGAAGAATAGACACTATTAGTTTTAATCATACATGTGCTTTTATTATTTTATCAATTTTATATATTCTTTTATCAGGTTTGCTTTTTATGAGTTTTATATATTTTTTTATCATTTCTTATTTATTCTTTTGACAAATTTATTTTTAATGGATATTATTTATTTTTATTATTTCTTATTTTTTTGTTAGGCTTGTTCTTATTTTTCCATATTTTGGATTTTTTAAAATATCTTTTTATATTTTTTATTTTATGTATATAAATTAACATAATACATATCACCTAAATCAGTTTTATTATTTTTTACTAATTATTTATTTGTTGTCTATAAGTGTTTGCTATTTTGTTATTAGCTGTTTATTATTTTATAAAAATAGCCATATTTTATTAGTAGATATTTTTTGATTTTATTAATTTTTTATTTCTTATAAGTTCTTACATATTTTTTAAATAAATTATTTATTATTATTATTTTATTATTAACTATATGTTATTTATTAGGAATGTTAGTTTTTTAGAGAAATTAATTTTTTTCATGTGTATTTATTTATTTTTTTAGAGAAACTAATTATTTTTTTTACAAGTAATTGTTTATTTTTTTGGCTCAACTAGTTATTTGATCTTCTAGTAGTTGAACAATTTAAAATAAAAAATAAAATAAAATAAGGTAGAAAAGGTATGAAAAGGTAAAAAAAACGTGGAGTTAGAATATAAATAAAACAATAGACAAAAATGGAAGTAATACAAAATATAAAAAAGAAACATTATAAAAAGATGAAAAAATGAAAACATTAAAATAAAATGGAAAAAATGGAATAATAAAATAATAAATGAAGTGGTGCAAGGAAAAAAAAAGAATTAAAAAAGGGAGAAAAACAAAAGAAAAAGATAAAAAAATAAATAAATAAAACCTAAAAGGAGGCTTGGGAGTCAAACCAAACCCCATAGCTAGCTTCCCCCTAGTCTCTAGCCATTCTAGAAAATGTAGAGCCTTATTTAGAACCAACAAATGAAATATAAAAGGCAGTTTGTTTTATGTTAATGGGATTAATGATGTTTTGTTTTTTTTTATGAATCTAATTTGGGTTTGAAGAGGGTCAAAGTCACCAATGGCTTTGGGCTTTACTTCAGTCATAAACTTTCTATTATTTACGCTTCATTGTTACTTTTTAGTCAGTTTGTCTCACTTCTAAAATTGATTGGCGAAGTGTTGGTTGTGGCGAATCCAAGTTGTCAAGGTCCCTTCAATCTCTGTCGCACGACAATGGGGTTAGGTGCGATTCAAAACTTGTCAGACAGCAAATCTGAGATGTGGTCCCAAGGTTGTTGAACGGCAGATCCAAGATGTGGTTTGAAGCTTGTCAGACAATGAAGATGGACATGCCGGATGGAAATGGACAGTAACAAGGACTTAACAATAAAACTGATGATGGCCAGCAGTAGGCTCCAAGAACTTGGTTGTGGACCTTTGGGCAACCGATAATGGAAGGGAGTTTGTGGGATGAAGGTGCTTTGGGTCTATCTAAGACTGAAGATAGAGGGTTGATTTGGTTAAAAACCCTGTGGCATTAACATGTAATTTCCCACTTCCCTAGTCCATTTACATAGCCCACCCAATAACCCTCCACTGACCACCAAATAATGTAGACCCATTAATTGAGTTAATATCAACTGAATTACTCCTAAAATATTAATGTGATTGTCAGCGTTTCAAGTTTGATACTTTTGAGAAAAAACCTAACCTGCAAGATGCATAGAAAATTATATTCTCTCACAATTATCTGTCAAGTTTGAACTTTTATGACGGAGAATGATTGCTATTTTGATCATTGTCCTTCATTCTTGTCCGATATTCTTATGAAGGACAATAAGAATAGTCAGTCTGGTCAATGGCATTGAAAGGGGATGTAGGGAGGTACAGTGGTACCCCAATTTTTTTTTTAAGAAAATAAATTATACGGTGTATTGGTAAAAATATATTTATAAAAAAAACTGCTAATGTTATCAAATTAGTTTATTTTATTTTTAAATTTTTATATACAAAATGTTTTAATTCCCAACAATGTTGGAGTAATTTACTTGTAACATAATAAGTAAAGGTTGATTCCACTCAAGGTTTATACGGAACAAAATATCCTCAAAATTTTTTTTTGGAATATGCATAAAAATGCCCTTAATTAATGAATTAGTTTAACTACTCAAATGTCAAATTCATTTCTTGATTTATAGAAAAACATATAAGATAAATCTTTTGCACCATATTTTATATTTCTTCACTTATATTTTTAAATAACTTCCATGTTATAGGTTTTTTTTTATCATATTGTTTGATATTAGTACACTACTAACTATTATTTTTCTAATTAGCAAACAAAAAAGCTTCGTGTGGCTATAATTATTTTTCTACATAGGAAACATTACAAAAAGCATATACTATAAATTTAAATTTATTCTAATAATATAAAATTATCATATTATAACAGGCAAATTAAGCGAGAAGCTCATAAACTTTATTTCTTGTTATAAATCTACCTCAAACTTATTTTCATACACTTGATAATTTTTAATTTCTACTGAGAATTGTAGATTGATTCTTTTAGTTATATTTCACAAAATTTTTTAAAAAATTTGTCAATATCCTATACTTTATTAATTTCTTTACAAATTTACCTATTAGTTTTTGTTTTTACATAGATAAAACCTCTATATGATTAACTTATTTATGTGTAACAAAAATTTTATTGAAATTCTCATCAAACCTAATGGCTAAAGGTAACAAAAAACTAAATAAAGGTTGAAAATGGTTAAAAGCTATCAAGTAATAAATGAAAATATAAGGAGTAATTTCGCACCTTGATCCCAAATTTTTTGTTATACCACTGAATTCAGTGTTATGTATTCAAATGTAAGAGGCTTGTCCTCATCCAAGAGTCCTAGGAACTCTAGTTCTAACTTTGCTTTAAGGCCTCCCTTGCCCAATTTTAGTGGTAGTTTTATAACATTTTTAAAGTAGGGTTCATATATAAGACTAAGTTACAATCAGTCATAAAATTTGAATTGATCAAAAGTTTCTTTAAACTATACTATCTAAAAAGAATATATCTCCTATAACCACGCTCTTGTAAATTTCTGAGTATGAAAAAGAATATGACCATCTAAATAAAAATTCTTTGAGTTAATTCCTAATTGTATATGTAGAAATAAATATTATTTTGAGTAACATTTAGTTTTAATTTGAAGTAAGTTATTAAATTTTATTTATTTTCAAAATAAAATACTTTTATAGTTACTAAATATATATGCTTTACATTTAAATTTCAATTGAATAGCTCTTTAAAATTATTTACAAATTTTGAAAATGAGTTAAAAAGAGAAATACTATTCTTACTATTTAGTCCACATAAATGCGCCCCTGCCCAATTTTAGACCCTCCGTACTGGACAAGGGAAAAACTTGTACATGGTTTGTTTTTACTTTCGCGTTAATGTCACCCCTTTTCCACCCATAAAAGAAAAAACTTTTAGAATGGAACTATAGAAAAGATAATCTATTTTGCGGCCAGCTGCAAAGAAAAGGCCAAACTATACAATTGGCCCCTAAACTTACCTAACTCGCTCGAGTTGGTTCACAACTCAGTACTCAGTAAATATAAGCTCCTGAACTTTGAAAAACTATGCGAGTTAGTCCATTAGCTTAGCCATATTGATGGGAAAATTACAAAATTCCTCTTAATCTCTTTTATTATGGCACATGAAGTACTCTTAGTTTAAAATCATTCAAATAACTATCTCCTTTACCTAGGGATGAAAGTTTGGGTTGTAAGATCAAGTTTGGGTTTGAAACTCAATTTTTATAGTATGTCCTTAACCCTATCCCGACCCTATTCTAGTCAAACTCAACCTGACCCTAAATCCTACTATTTTATTTTGTGATGTTTTGATTGATTTCCATCAATATTTGTTTTTTGGCAAATGTGCCTAAAATCATTAAAATAAATTATTGCAATAATAATGTTGTAGAAACAAACTAAAAGAGGGCTTGTGGTCTACTGTAGTTCAAGCAAATATGTATGGATCAATCAAATATACATATTTGTTATAGTACTAATATTATAAATAAAAGAAGTAATAAATAAAATTATGAGTGATTTCGAAAAAAATTAATGATTAATTCAAAGCATTGAAAAATTGATCTGGTAAATATAAAACATGTGACATAAAATCAAAGACCCAACATTTTTAATACGCCAAGAGAAAGTTTGATCCTGCTCCATTTCTTATTTAGTAAATTCAAGATATTTAAATATAAAATATGTGACATAAAATCAAAGACCCGACATAAAAAATAATTACATAAAGAATAATTAATTCTTGCTTTTTAAATATTTTGAATTTAGTAAATAAGAAATGGAGCAGGATTAAACTTTCCCTTAGCGTATTAGAAATGTCAGGTCTTTGATTTTATGTTACATATTTTATATTTACCAAATCAATTTTTCAATGCTTTGAATTAATCATTAATTAATTTGTAGAAATCACTCATAATTTTTATTTACTACTTCTTTTATTTATAATATTAGTACTATAACAAATATGTATATTTGATTGATCCATACATATTTGCTTGACCTACAACGGATTGCGAGCCCCTTTCTAGGTCGTTTATACTATTATTGCAATAATTTATTTTCTTGATTTTAGGCACATTTGCCAAAAAATAAATATCGATGAAAACCAATCAGAATATCACAAAATAAAACAGTAGTATTTAGGGTTAGTTTGGGTTATGATTAGAATAGGGTCAGGATAGGGTTAGGGACATGCTATAAAAATTAGGTTTCAACCCAAATATTATCTTATAACCCGAATTTTCATCCCTAGGTAAAATAGATAGTTTATTTGAATGATTTTAAACTAAGAGCACTTCATGTGCCGTAATAAAAGAGATCAAGAGAACTTTTGTAATTTTTCCATCAATATGGCTGAGATAATGGACTAACTCGCACAGTTTTTCAAAGTTCAGGGGCTTATATTTACTGAATACTGAGTTGTGGACCAACTCGCTCGAGTTGGGTAAGTTCAGGGGCCAAATGTATAGTTTGGCCAAAAGAAAATGAAAAGTCCATCCTACATCCTATTTTGTTTAACAACGAAAAAACAAAATCGAAAAATCCAATCGATCCGACCATTTTCCCTCCATAGCATCTAGCGCAAAGCGCAAATAAATTCAAATTTCAACACACAAAAAAACGCTAAACGCCTACAGTCCACAAATTTTTCCACCCGAGCGACTATGCCCACCGCCTACAACCGCCCTCCTCCCTCTTCTGCCCCTTCCCTCCGCCATTGCGGTGTCGGCGACGACGAGGACGACGACGATTTCCATGTCCCACCTACCCAAGCCCTTACAGCCTCCCGAAAACCCATCATCTCAAACAAAACCAGTACTTTAAAACCCTCAAACAGTCAACGCCGTCCACCAAAGAAACCGAAGGTCGTCGCAAATCGAGGAAAGGAAAATACCTGTCCTGTCCGATTTGATAATACCAACAAGTTAGAAGAGCCCCCTAGCCTGGAGTTAGAACCCTTGACCGTTGATTGCAGTTTGGCTCATGTCCGAAGTTGGGATTGTGTTTCCGGTAAAAGGGAGGGAAAAGAGGGTTTAAAGGTCAGTGGGGCTTATTTTAGCAATTCAATTGAGTCTAGGTTGTTGGGGCTCAGATCACAGAGCGATTTCGGCTGCGATGTCGATAGGGTGAGCGAGGAATTTAAGGGGGATGATGGTGAGATTGGGTCGTCGCTGCTGAAGCTTTGTGATGAAGTGGAAACGGCAGAAGAATACGAAGGTCATCTGAGTGAGGGTCTGGATCAGTGCCCACTATGTGGTGTTGATATCTCGGGGATGAGTGAGGAACAACGGCAGGTTCACATCAATGTGTGTCTCGACAAAGAGGAGAATCAAGATCGAACTGTAAGTTTTTTCTTTCTTAAAAAAAAAAAAAATCAACCTTTTCTTGTCCAAGTGGTGATTGTAAGTTCTATTTGTTTCGTTAAACATTTTCTGGTTTTGGGTTTTGTTGATACATAATAACTGATCAATGTTCTTTGCCAACTATGCATCATAAATTCTTTTAACATCATTGATGCCTTGATTGTTAGGTCTTCAGTATTTCTCAAACATCTTGGAAACAATTGAAAGTTGGTGGTACCATGAACGATAATGAACTTGATGCTATATACTAAGAAAAAGAAAAGTTGAGTGCTCATGATTGAAGGAATACTTAGCTTTCACCATGGTGACCAAACTATAAGTTTTGTTGTCTAACCTAGCACTTAATTAATTCCTCCGCAGCTCCTCTGATCCTTATTGTTTTGCCTAACTACCGTGCTGGGCACATAAACAAAAACATAATACCACTATATATCCATATATGTAAATAAATTTGTGCAGAATAACTACACATTCAAGTATAAAGGCAAGGTTTGGTTAAAATGCTATGGTAAGGTTTGTTTCAGGCAAATCTTCTCTGTAAATACATTAATTGTTCTCATTCATCGTGAGAATGCTCATTGGGTAGTGGTTCCGTACTTGTTAAAATTGAGTCAGTTGTAACTTTGGGTTGATATTTTGTAAAATAGCCTCTCAGCCTTTTGTTGATACCTCAATAAATTTAGGTTTTTTGTTTAGAAAAAATGTGAAATTGAAGTGAACGCCTCATCTAAGAAACAAAATCAATAAAAAGAGCATGGTGTTATTTCTGCCATCTGGGAAGGTAAATTTCATTCATTTCTCACTTGACCAGAAACAGTTCAGTCCTGCTATATGTTATTCACCTTATTAAGGGCAGCTAGGAAACTATTCATGGCTTTACTGAAAATGTTGGTGTCCTCACAATTTCTTTGGCAGGATTTTCCTCTTGACAGTGGGAGACCTTGTGATGGTCTAAAAGTTATTAGCACTGATCTCCAAACTGAGATGCATGCGGACCATTCCTATTCAGGAAGTGACCCATGCAGAAACAGGGGAAGTGAGATGCATGTGCACTCCTCTAGCATTGAGGATTCTGGAACTAATAAATTAGTGGCAAATAAGCTGATAACAGATTACTTTGCCTTGGTCTACAACAGGGAGAAAGAAAATGCTTCTTCCAGCAGCGAAGCTCGGTGTGTGCCAGACAAAGGTTCTGGTTCTAAACATGCTATGAAGATTCAGGTTAAACCCAGAAAGTCAAAACATATTCCTTCATGGTGTTGCATTCCAGGGACACCATTCCGAGTGGTAATGGTTGCTTATACTTTTGGTTTCATGTGGTTGCTTATATTGGAGATATCATTATAAATTGCTTTTGGAAAGAGATCTGCATGTAATTCTTATTTTCTAGTTTCTACCAAATAGCTTCCTAAGTTGTTTTCAGTGTTCTGGTTCACAGAAGTTATGTTTTTCGATACCATTATACTATGAACTTGAAAAATTCTACATTCTTTGTCATATACATTGCGTCATTCTATTCCCCATTTGCAGGATGCTTTCAAGTACCTTAGAGCAGACTGCTTCCACTGGTTCCTCACTCACTTCCATATTGACCGTAAGTTAATTAGTTTTCATTATTAATATTCGATCACGTTTTTTGAGGTCAAACAATAAAAACACAAGGTGTTTCCTTTGTAGATTATCAGGGTTTAACAAGGTCATTTTGCCATGGAAAAATTTATTGCTCCTCCATCACAGCAAAGCTTGTGAACCTGAAGCTTGGAATCCCATGGGACAGGTTGCAAGTTTTGCCTCTTAATGAGAAAATCAATATTGCTGGTATTCAAGTCACTTTCATTGATGCAAACCACTGCCCTGGGTCCATCATGATACTTTTTGAACCACCAAATGGTAAGGTGTGGTCTTTACAGATTCTTGACCAATTCAATTGTTTCACGTTAGCTTTCCCTTTTAAGAAATGAGCCCTTTTGTCTTTTTTCATTGATTAGGTTGTTCTACATACGGGGGATTTTCGCTTTTCTGAGGAAATGGCAAGCTTATCCCTTTGGAACAGTTGTCCTGTCCACACTCTTATCCTAGATACAACTTACTGTAACCCTCAGGTTTGTGCATCAACAATTGCATTTCATAAGGTTTTGCCTTAAAAATTTGCTAGGAATTTTGTCAGTTACTTGGCTTATGCTTCCTTTGGATTTCTCAAAGATATATATCATATAGGAGATCATCCACTGCAGGCAACATAATGATAGTATTGTATCATTTGGTTGCTATTAAAGCAAAATGTTCTCTTACAAGATTATTGTATGTATGCTTTGGCATCTAAGCTTTTCTGCTTTTTTCAGTTTATGAAGAATGTGGTGCCTGTTTGATGTTTGGTGGAAGATACCATATCAATGTAAAATTGGTCATCACTTCTCAGTGTGTAAGAACTCAAATGCTAATCATTATGATATGCTTTTGTGCAGTATGATTTCCCAAAGCAGGAGGCGGTAATTCAATTTGTCATCGAGGCAATCCAAGCTGAGACTTTTAACAATTCAACACTTTTCTTGATCGGAAGCTACACTATTGGTATTGGCACTTCACAAGTCAGCGTGAATTACCCTCCCTTCCCCTACCTCCGTCCAATTCAGTTTTGTCTTCTCTCATTCACTGAAACTTTTGTGTATATGCCCACCTGCTTTATCACTTCAAACACGAACACATGTCCACACCAACAGCACTCTGAGATTGCTCATCATCATGGACTAAGAATCTGATCAGAGAGAACATCATCATGGACCTGATATTGCTCATCATTTTCCAGGAATAAACCAGAGCTCTATAACATTATTTCCTTCCACAAACATGGCATTCTAAAAATCATGTATATTCTGCATCTTATGCAAAAACGTTTGTCTTCTCTTTCAACAGGAAAGGAGAGACTGTTCCTGCAGGTTGCACGCATTCTCCGCAGAAAGGTCTATGTAACCTCATCCAAGCTTCGGCTTTTGGAGTGCTTTGGATTCCATGATGAAGAGATGCAGTGGTTCACTAGCAAAGAAGAAGAGAGTAACATTCACATTGTGCCTATGTGGATGCTTGCAAGCTTCAAAAGATTGAAATGCCTCTGTAATCAGTATGCGGTGAGCGGCATAATCAATTTTGATGCTTTTTTCTTATGGTAATATTGCCCGATGCAATAAGGTATTAGCAAAAAACTTAGAAACAAAGAGGTAAGAGATGAATAACAAGTAAATTTGCGCAAGAGTTACCCATAAAGTTAGTGTAGGTATCACTGAATTGTACTAAGGTGAGTCATAAGATTTTCATTTGAAGTAGCGACGCAGCAAGTCTGCTTTTGAAAATGTAAATGATTTTAGTTTTGAGGTATGTAGATTATATAATTGATTTAATTGAAAATCAGCCATGGGCTTGTGCGTTTCAGAGTCGATTCAGCTTAGTAGTTGCTTTCTCTCCAACTGGCTGGACATTTGGCAAGGTTAAGAAGTCGTCCCCAGGAAGGAGATGGAAACAGGGTACCATTATAAGGTAATTTTCTGGTCCCTTGTTTTGAACTAACATAGTTCGTTGGTCAAGTAAAGTCAAAGTTGCTTGAAGTCCAGTCATGCTGCATAATTCATATGTAATATGGGATCAATAAAGAAATAATGAATAATACATAGAGGCAGCAGGTGCTAATGCTATGGTGCCTCACTAGTGAACTTTCTCTTCCATTCTAACATGCCAATAAACCAACAGGAAGCTCGTGTTCTTTGATATGAATTGCTTGTGTTGCACTGTATTACTTGATTCTTATAAAAGATGCCACCTTTGACGCAGCTCATGTATCTGTCTTAGAATCAAGGGTGTGACCTTTAAGTAAAAAAGTGCATCTTTGAACTCTATTGGTACAATTTACAAGGCACATCTTGTTTCCAGGTATGAAGTGCCATACAGCGAGCATAGCAGCTTCGCAGAGCTAAAAGAATTTGTTGAAGCCGTATCTCCTCAGGTCATCATCCCAAGTGTGAACAACGATGGACCAGAATCTGCTGGTGCAATGGTCTCTCTCCTGCGTTCTTGATTTTTCTAAAGCAATGGCAGACCCAAAGACTGAATCTCGTGTTTGTTTCATTTCAACAATATGATTTGGGATTAAAATTTAGCTGCTGGATTGATTGTAAACTCAGCTTTTGACTCCCTTGATCGAATATTTTTGTACTCATGAATTTAATCTATACAAGAACATTCGGCTTAAACTGCTGTAAACGCAATGAGCGGGCAATTGCTAATGACCAGCCTCTTTTGTCAAATTCTGGAAAACTAGACGATTAAGAAACAGCTGCATCCATATCGCCGACGGGGCTGGCGAAAACTGCATTAATGACGATAGTAGTTCCACTGCTAAAAGTGTTGCTGCTGTCGAAGTTTCCAAATTATGGCAATTGGCAACTATAGCGTCCTGGATAGAGATGTGAAGGTCGTCGCTCTTATGGTGGCTCTGCCGCTGCTCCGGCGGCGGACGGTGGTAAGACTTTGGGCAGTTGGAGTGCTTTGGATGAGGAGTCGAGTCACCGACTCACCGGCAGAGAACAGTAGAGTATCATCTATTTAACTTTAAGTCAATTTAATATAAAATAGTTTATTTTTATTTTATATTTTTTATCTTAAATTGATTTTATTTAAGAGTTAATATTATGTAAATGTAATAATTCGTTAAAAATATAATTACTATAATCTTATAAAATTTTTAATGAAAATAACCATACTCCCAAGCTTTGTTTAACCTATAGTTTTTTCCCTCATTTTTCATAAGTTTATCCAAACACCTTTGAGGATCAGTAAAACTTACCCTAAACTTCCTCTGCCGATAACAATCGTTAAACCACTTAAACTACCTACACTTACCTCCTCTACATAAAAAAAAAAAAAAAAAGAAAATAATTGTTTTGCCCTCCTAGGCTTCTGTCATAAAAACTTTATCCCTCAACTCTTACATTTAATGATTTACCCTGTCTTTAACTAAACCTACTCTCTTGCCTAATAATAATAAATAAATAAATAAATGAGCACATCCCATCTCTCTCACCACGTGTTCCAGAACATCAAAGATCAAACCCATGTCGCCACCATTCATCGATTTCTCTCATCGTCGAAATGAGGTTTTGATGACCTGCACATTGTTGCGGGGATTTAATTTGATAAATTTTACAATAAAATAGATTTTTATTATAAGTAATTAAAAAATTTTCATCCATAAATTCACATTAATCAACTAAACTTTTTTTTTAATTTAATTCTGAGTTAGGTTCTTTTTATATTATATTCTCATCATTAAAATGATTAGTTATGATCAAAATATAATATTGTAAAACAAAAAATTGTTTGTATTTTGAGTCTATACATATTTTCTTTGTTATTAAAAAAGAATTTACTAAAATTTTTCATCTCCTATTAATTCAAACTCTAATTTTTAATATCAATAAAAAAATTATCTAGAAAATTTTACTTTAAATTTAATCAATTATTGACCAAATTATTTTAGTAAACTATAGACCTTAAAGTAAGTAATTGATGCAGCAAAATTCAATCATCAATAATGAAAAAAATGACCGAAATATAAAACTGTATTTAACTTATGTCAATCAGTTAATGGTTTAATTATTAACATAATAAAAATAAAAAGAAAAAAAAACATTGGCTTAAGCCAAATCAACCAGAACCATAGTTAAAAGTAGATAAATTATAATGATTAAAGTTTTATTTCAGAAAGCAATAATAAAGAAAGATAATAAAAAAAAAGTTTGGACCAAGATAAAAACTGAAAAAATTTTATGTATTAAAGGTTTAATAATTGATTTAATAAAGTCAAAAAATGATTTAACAAAAAAATAAACAAATTATGGTGACTAATGTCTTAGTTTAAAAGATAGGATATAAAAAACAACAAAAATAGTTTGGTGACCAAGACAGCAAATAGAAAAAATCTAGTTCAATATTTATTAAATTTGGGGACCAAAATGGAACACGGACAGAACTTGGGGACTAACTTCAGAAAGAGTGAAAATTCAGGGATTGAAATCAAGTTTTAACCAAAACAAAACATGAAACAGACTAAAAATGAGAAATTGCAACACATGTTCTAAAAAAGGCAAGTGCCTCATGAAAAGGGGATCAAATTGAAAAAAAAAGTTAATAGCATCCAAGAAAAGGGGAAAAAAAAGAGGCACTGTTAATGTACAATGAAATTCATCATAGATTAATAGTACAAACACTGGTCTCTTCTAGAAGTAAGTAAGGTATGTGGAGACCCGTGTAATAATGCAAGTCATTGATGGAACAATATAAAAAGATAAGACATACTTTGACATTAAAAAAAATTCAAGTATAGATAATTTTAAATACACATACTAGCTAAATAAAGATGTGTTTACATTAATCATTATAATTTGCCTACTTTTAGCCTGGTTTTGGTTTTTTATAATACAGCCCTAGTTTTTTTTTTGTTTTATAAATACAAAGAGAGAAATAATTGACTTAATAGAGATAAAAAATGGTTTAACTAAAAAATACATAAATTATGATAACTAATGTCTTACTTTAGAAAATAGTACGTAAAACAAAAAAAAAAGTTTAGGGATCAAAAGAGCAAATAAAAGATCTAATTAAATAGTTATAAAATTCAGGGACAAAAATGTAACACTGATGTAACTCAGAAACTAAAATAAAAAAATTAAAAAATAAGAGACTGAAAATATCTTTTTATTGAAATAAACATGAAACAGACTTAAAACCAAGAAAATTATAACATTGGCCCTCACAAAGATAAAAGAGGATCAAATTAATAAAAAAGTAAATCGCATCGAAAAAGGGCAAAAAAATTTAAAACAAGGCAAAAGCCCAAAACAAAAAAAAAATGTTATATTGTTCATCTACCGTATATAAACAGTAAAATTCCTTCCGTAGAATACATTGAAATAGCTTGGGTCTTCTCATTCGTTTGCCCTTATCTCTCGCCGCAGTTCTCTCATCGAGGCTAGGCGTTTGCCTGGGTTCGACGGAGATCGAGGCTAAGTGTTCGCTTGGGTTCAAAGGAGATCGAGCACCTGGGTTCGACAGAGATCGAGTGCCTAGGTTCGACGAAGATCGGAATCAGGAGAAGCTGACGATGAGGCCGCCGACCTGGTTCTTCTCCTGGGTTCGAAGCAAAGAACACCTAGGTTTGATTGAAGCCAGTTTAGGTGTTCACCTGAGTTCTCGGAATCCGGAAGCCAGATTTGATTTTCAAAGCGAACGGAGGAGAGTGTCAGCCAAAGGAAATGGAAGCGGAATCAAATCAGACATAGGAAATCAAAGCGGAATTTGAATCGAAATTGAAGCAGAATCGAATCGGCCTGAGGAAATCGACATCGGTGAGGGTTTAGTTTAGACAAATTGGAGGATTGATGGAAATTATTTCCAAGTTGGAGGTCTAAAGTGTCCAGATTATGTAAGTTGAAGAGCTGAAGTGGACATAGGTCATCTCTGCAGGAGCGACGAATTCTAATTTTCTGACCGGGTAGCCACTGGGCTAAGAGAGACGTATCTTCGAATGCTATTGTTTCTGTCTTTTGTTGATATCCTGCATTGATTTCAGTCGCAGAATTAGCCTGTTTTGAGTTTCTGACATCCTTATCTGGTAATTATGTCGGATTCAAAATCCACACCCATGCGTTGACTATTAAGTGCTGAACTTATAGGTGTGGCATCGATGAAGGATTGGTTTGGGACTTGGGTTTCTAAAAAATGGCCATTATATTTGTCAAAGCTGCAGCTTTATTGAAGAAGTCGATTGAAACCCGGCGACAATTTACGAATGCCCACCATTTGTTTGTGCATTTGCCTCTGACAGTTTGCTCCTGCCAAGCATTGTTATATGCATTGTCTCAAAAACGGCTAATGACGACTAACAAGCGGGTACAAGATCGGAGCAGGAACAAGAGAGTGAATGATCTTGAAATCGCCACGGAAAAATGGAAAGTTTTCTCGAAGGTATTGTTCTTGATGGAGCTTTTAAGGAAGGAACCAGAGATGATAATTCCTGTGAGGTCGCTGGAGCAGTATAGGAGGCAGTTCAATCTGCCCAAACCGCATAAGATATCTGACTTCATTAGAAAATCTCCAAAGTTATTTGAGCTTTACAAGGATGAAAGGGGCGTTTTGTGGTGTGGAATGACAAAAGCAGCTGAGGACCTGTTGGAAGAGGAGAGGTTGATTGAGGAACACTCTACCCAAGCTGTGGAGCATGTTACTAGGTTTCTAATGATGTCTGTTGACAAACGTCTTCCGCTGGGCAAGATTGCTCATTTCAGGAGGGATTTTGGCTTGCCTCCTGATTTCAGGAAAAAATGGGTCCATCAGTATCCCAGCATTTCAGAGTGGTTAAATCAAGTGATGGAGTTGAGCATTTGGAACTTGTGTCTTGGAATCCTGCATGGGCAATAACAGAGTTAGAGAAGAAAGTATTTGGTGCACTGGATGGGAGTGAGCGGCAGCCTGGTTTGCTTTCGCTACCTTTCCCCTTGAAGTTCCCTTCTACCTATAAGAAAGTATACAGATTTGGGGGGAAGATTGAACATTTTCAGAAAAGGTCATATTTGTCACTAATATTGCATACAAATAATCGCAAGCTTTTTTCCATACCATAATAGTTCTACTAGTACAGCATTCATATTATTTAAGTATAGGAGCTAGCAAGTAGAATGTTAATTAATGGAATAGGCACTATAAACTTTTCCGTGCTATAAAGCGTACTAAAAATTCTATTTTGTCATGACCAGTCAGCTCGGTTAGCCATCAGGAACTTTGCTTTGGAGAAGGCCGAGGTTAGAAACCATGCCAAATATGACTCGATGTTCTTTAAATTTCAGAAAACATATTAAGTGGCCCGCATTCTTTACAAACTTTAAACATGCTTTTGAATAACATCTCCTATGATTTCGATTATTAGAAGTAAAAATGCCTCTGTTGTTAATATTATAGTTCGAAGAGATTAGAGAAAATATTATGGTACGAAGATTATATGATTATTAAGAGAAAAGCACTCATAGTCCCCAATCTTTGTTTTTATCTTAGTTTCGTCCCAAACTTTGACAGTATACAAATTGGCTTAACAATCCATTTAAAAATACGTTAAATTTGGCATTTTCTTAGTGGATTTCATTAGAAAGGATGGAAAATGTTATCGTAGCAATTTAGCACTGTTTTGGTGCATAGTTAACGAGTTACGATTCCATTCCATGCAAGCTTAAGAAATAAAAAGAAAAATTAAAAAAAAAAATGAATTTGCTTGCAGCTGGTGGCTATCAATATTGGTCACAACTGTGGGATATTCAGAGCATAGAGGCTGGTCACTGCTGCTGCCGGTTGGAGCTATTTGCGGATGCAATTCATTCTTTTGTCTATTATTTATTTTCATTTTTTGCTTAATCTTGGATGGCACGGAAATTACTCATGCACCAAACAGATTTCACATGAGATTTTTCTTTTCTTTTTCTAATGGAATGTCATTCATGTGATGACTAATTGTAGCCAAATGGTATTTATAACATAAATAAATTATCGAAGTTCGAAGGACAGTTAGCTCAATTTGCAGACCTTATAATGCGTTCAAAAAATATTGTATTGGGATGAAAGCTTTCATGAATAATCTAAGTAATTATGATATTCATTCTTATAGAACTAAAGAGATAGACTAAAATAATAGACCAACAAATTAACTAAATATAGCAATACAAAACTAGGTTAACACATCACGATTCAAGTATAACACTTGAACGAGTGTTAAAAAATAAAAACACAAAAATAAAATAAAAAAGAAATATAAAACACCTGATCTATTATTTGAATATTACTCACCATAGCTATAGATTTCATGTAATCTTCTTCAAGCTTAACCAAACCACCATCAATGAAATGACGAATCAGAATCTACTACCAATCCAACCATGATGCTCGATGTTGATCAGCAAACTCGTCTTCATAAGGATATGAATTGCCAGAAAGAGAAGTACACATGAAGTAAATATTAGTGATGAAAGTGATCATATGACATAAGATAATAAATCAACTAGCTAGACTTGGACTAAGAGCCAAACTTGGCTGGATGCACTATGAATTTTTTTTGTTAATTCACTAATAAAGGGAGATACGGGAGAAGGGGTAAAATTGTCATCAACATTTGCTCGAGAGAGCAAGTTTGTCACTAATGTTTATTTTGTGAAAATTTGCCACTAATGTTACACTTTCTTAGGAGCAATTTTGTTATTGGCAGTTAAAATTACTTCTGGCAAATGTGAAAAAAAATAAGAGAAATGCAAGTATTAAAACTAAGTTTTCTTTACTTGAAACCTAGCCTTTGAGTTTTTAATTCTATCATTTTCATCATCATTTTCACAGTTTCATTTTTTTCCTTAGAGTCATAATAGATGATGCTAGTTTCCTAGGATTTTTTGGCGTTGGGCCTCAATCGGCAAAGTGGGTTATTGAGTGAAGTAGCTTTGGAGGTTTAAGGACTTAAGGTGTTTAAGCACAGAAGGTTGAGGAAGATGAAGAAGATGGTGACAATGACAATAGTGGGCAAGGAGAAGGTGGTGAGGTTGGCAACAAGTGATCAAAGCTTGGAGGACGTGAACCAAATTAGCATGGGGAGCCTTTGGCCTAGGGGTTAAAGTTTCGGTTTCGGGTTAGAACCCGAAATAAATGAGCCCTATAATGATCCGAAAAAGCTAACCCGAACCAATCCAAAATGGGAAGAGAACCCAAACCGACCCTAACACGAAAATGTAGGGTTAGGGTCGGGTTGGGTCAGATATACCAGAACGATAGACGACAAGATGAACGAGGGCGGAGGACGACAGATGATGCGATGGACAATAGAGGTGGTGAAGGATGATGTGACAGATGAGGGCAGTGGCAGGGCAACGGACGACAAAGGTGGTTGATGTGACGGATGAGGGCGGTGGGAGAGCAATGGATGACGTGATGAACGACAGAGGTGGGTGGCGGAGGAGAACGTGATGGCGAGGTGGTGAAAATGTGAACGGACGGATGACAACGAGGACAAGAGGATGAACGACAAAGAGACTAACAACCAATGGCAAGTCGACAATAGTTAACGGACGGATGGTGAATAGCGATGGTGAACAGAGAGTTGGAGATAGTGAGGCCAGGTGAGAGTGAGAGAGAGAGGGGATTGCTGGCGGCTTGTAAGTGGGAATAAGGGTTGGGTAAGTGAAGTTATATATTTATAGGTAAGTAGGTGGGTTGGGCCAAGATAGGTTCTTGGGCTAGGATGGAAATGGGCTGGGTTGAATAGAAATTGGGTTAATTCGAGTAATTCGGGCTTAACCCGAATCAACCCGATTTTGACTTATCTGAATTGGGTTATTTTTAGGTTGACCCAAATCATGCATATTTCTTTGACTGACCCGATCCTAACCCGAAAAATTGGGTCGGGTTCCAACTCGGGTTTCAGATTAGGGTTAATTCCTTTCACCCCTACTTTGGCCTAGTTAATATCGTACTCACTGGAAAAGATGGTGAAAATAATCATATTCATAAAGTTGGGTACCTAGGGGTTAATTGCCACATTTTCAAGAGCCGGTTTAAGAGTTTTCTCAATGTTTTAATTATTGATGTGTTGTTAACATGCTAGAGAATATTCTCATTTTAGATAATATATTAATACCAATAGACAACCACTACTATTTTGCTCTTGTTTTACTACTTAAGTGACAAATTTACTCTTACACATTAACAATAATGGTAAATTTATATATATAAGATATTAATAGTAAAATTACTCATTCAAGCAAACATTAATGACAATCTTATTTAAGAGAGTCGGGAACTTAATTAATATAGGTTCAAGTTCGGCAACCAAAACTTTATAATTACTCGATTAATTAATTATTGTCTTGAAGAGAAGAGAGGGGAAGACACCACCGCCATAGGGTGTAGTGCGTGTGGGGACTCCAAAGTCCCATACAACAAAAGCCATGACCCTTACTGCTGGTTTTGTTTTGGCGTGTGATGACTTTGTTTGAGGATGATGTCAGCATCTAGTAATAGATGTTGGAAAAATTATTAAATGATAATTTTTAATGTTAAAAGTATAAAAAGGCTATGATAAATATAGATAATTTATTTTAATTTTTAATATTAATTTTAAACACTATTCCTAAATGAACTTGTCCAACACAACTTTCTTGTCCTGAATCGCTCCTCGAGTCAATGGGTGCGCAACTTAGATTCACAAGTCAACTCACACATTTATATTATTACATCGGTACCATTTTTTCTTTAAATATTTAAATTTATAATGGAGATTAAAAAAGATAAATAGAAAAATAAATACTAAAATGATAGTTGTGTCAATATAAAAAATTAATTTATATATAATAAAAAATAAATAATGGAACGATAGTTATAGTAAGTAGGTTACTAAAAATTAGGAAATATAACAAATATTTGGGACGACTTAAAATATAAATGTTACAAAAAATGTGAGATAGAAGAAGTAACAAATAAGGAAATTGAAAGAATACGTTTCATAGTGATTTTTAAAAAGGAGTTATATTAGTGAATATTTTGATGTATGGTGGTTATTCACTCACCTAGTTCGTTTAAATTTAAGTGAATTGACTTCAAAATGGTTTATTTTTATTTTTACATCATTTTTAACCTGAATTAATTTTAATTAAAAGTTAATATTATATAACTATAATAATCCATTGAAAATATAATTTTCGTAATCTTATTACATTTTTATGAATTTTTTTAGTTTAAGGCATTAAAAAAGAAAAATTCATAAAAATTTAACAACATCATGAAAATTTACTTTTAAATGAATTATTGTATCTATATGATATTAGCTTTAAATGAAATCGACTTTAGGGAAAAAATATATAAAAATGAAAATAAGTCAATTAATTTAAGTTAAAATGAATTGACACTTAACTTGTGTATTCATCAAAGCTTTATGTCTAACTAAATCTAAAATATTTTTTAAACATTTTTTTAAAGTTAGTTATTTTTAATTATTTTTATTTTTATTTCCTGGATACAAAAAAATTATAAAAAATAATTATTTTTTAAAAATTAGTCGAGTGAATATTAATTAGATGCAACGTCTGCTTTCAAATTGCATTTGTTCGCGAAAAAAAGTCAACAAAAATGAATATTTTCTTTTAATTGAAAAACAAAAGAACCTAAAATCATTTTTTAATTTAATTTTATTTTTTATTTTATTCTTATACTCAAAATTTGTTGCAAGTATAAGGTAGATGAAGTTACTATATATTATAAAGTTTGGTGGTGAAGTGCTGGCTACACGAAATTTGGAAGCTTGGCTTAGTCTAATCAAGTCCTTGGAACTTAATGATCTCCCCATATCATGGTATATGAAATTTTGCTGATTATTTATTCAGTGAGTGTCTTGTGTTTATTTATGAATATACGTATCGGCAGTATCACATTTGTGATTGGAATATGGTATTAATGTGCTATAGGTAAAAAATTGCTAATAATTATAAGTCACAATTAGTCCTAAACCTTTAAAATTTGTTACATATTAGTCATTAGCCCTAAACAAACATTGAGTTGGCACAAAAATTTAATTTATAGATAGAAAAACTAATAGTTTAAATTGTCAATGAATTGTAAAAAAAATTATAACACAATATAAATTTATTGGAAGATAGTTACCAAACCATTTGAATTTGTTAACTCTCAATCAATCATCTAACGTTAAATTTTTAAATTTTAATTTAAACTGTTTGATAATTATCTTCCTATAAATTTAAATTATAAACAATCTTTTAATAGTTAGACCACTTCAATTATCAATTTTTTTCTTTATAAATAAATTTTTTATGATCTCAATTCAGTCTTAGTTAGGGTTACGAACAAATATGCAATAAATGATAAAGGTTTGCAATCAATCATAAGAAAATGAAGGTTCAATAAAAATTAACAGAGAGTTTGGGACAAATTGTGCTAGTGACTCAATTATAAACGCAAAGCACTTGCGATGGATGAGAATGTACAGTTGCTTGAAAGGTTAATTTTCCTTAAAGCAATGCAATAAAGTTTTGATGTATACGGGTCCATGCATGAGTCGATATTAATCTAATCAATCCGCTTGAAAATTAAAGTTCGGCTTCGGGGACAAAATGGCAGTTGAGAACTTAATTAGTTTCATTGGCTCCAGCGTTACAGCTCGTTTAATTTGAATTATTAAGCGCTTTGACCCGAGGCTTTTTCGTTTATCCTTCTAACTGTTTTTTTTTAGGAAGAAAAAACGTGAAAAGGATAAAAGTAAAGGGGGCCTTGAACAATTCCATGCATCTTGAGCCTCCTAATAAATAATTAATTATAACTGTTTAATTAGAAAGTAATTAAATTTGTTCGTTTCAACTTAATTAGTTGTGGTGTAATTAAACTTTATAATAAGAGATGAATAGATGGCTTTTAAGAATATATGCTTGTTTTATAATTAGTGATTTTAGGAAACATGATATTTTGAAAATATTTTTCTCCAATATGACATATGGGAGTATTAATTGAATTTGATGAGGTCCAGTTCAGCATGAAGACGTAAAAGACTTGGTCCCCTGAAACTAACTAGGGGCTTCTCTCGTCATCCAAGTAATGGCTATATATATATATATTAATGGAACTCACCTCATAATCCCTACATACATCCTCGCATGAATTCTTTTTCTTTTCTCTTCTTTTTCCTTCTACAGCCTACAATATTGTTACCTTCCATCCCCTTTAATGATCAATAGATCATAGATAGAGCTTCTTGCCTCTCTCGCTCTCTCCTAGATGTACCAAAAAGAAAACGCCCCATAAAGAAAAGCAAAGAAAGTAATATAAGAAGCTCAAAGAATATTCGCAATTGAGGCGAGGTACCTAAAGATAGTAAAATTAAGACTCATGATGATATATAAACATCTAGTCTACTAGACTATATATAAATTATAAACGCTACACATACCTGTGAGAGAGAGAGAGAGAGAGAGAGAGAGAGAGAGAGAGAGAGAGGAAACCATGTGCAGCATAAACACTGACACAGGCACACCAATATTGCGTAGGGATTCGGCAACTTGGAATACATTAATTCGATGATATGGGTTCCAGATATCTATATATAGGTAGAAGTACCATATATTAAAAAATTAAGTTTATGAGATATATAATTAAAATGAAATATGTACATCCATTAATTACCATTCTTTGAAAATAAAAAAAATATCCTGCAATTTCAACATGTCATTATCTTGGTAGAAACATTTAAAAGCTTGAATTGAACTCACAGAAATTAATATTGCCGATGGTACAGTGTGTGTGTATCATGAGCGAGCTTGATGATATAATTAATTAGGTGGAAAAGGACCCCACCTTTGGACTTTGAATTCTATACCCAACTGGCAAAGCGCACCACCATCAAGATAGAATTGAAGGCCTCTGAAATTAAAACTTTCAACCATACACTCGCCAGGTTAGTTGCCAGCATTAACCACAACCCACCCAACTCCCCTTCCCTCCCCTCCCATCACAACGCCTATTTATGTGCCCATTTTCCCACTCCCCTCTCCTCCCAAACCTTTTTTTTCTTGCACCCACACCACTGCGCTCCCCACGCCTAGCCTCATGGCGAGGCCCACCAACGAGCAAGACCTCCTCTCCACCGAGATCGTGAACCGCGGGATCGAGTCCTCCGGCCCCAACGCTGGCTCCCCGACCTTCTCCGTGAGGGTGCGGCGCCGGCTGCCCGACTTCCTCCAGTCCGTGAAGCTCAAGTACGTGAAGCTGGGATATCATTACCTCATCAACCACGGGATATATCTGGCGACGATTCCGGTGCTGGTGCTCGTCTTCAGCGCGGAGGTGGGAAGTCTGAGCCGGGAGGAGCTGTGGCGGAAGGTGTGGGAGGACGCCAGATATGATCTGGCCACCGTCCTCTCGTTTTTCGCTGTTTTTGTCTTCACGCTCTCTGTTTATTTCATGTCTCGCCCTCGCTCCATCTATCTCATCGACTTCGCATGTTATCGTCCCCACGATGATCTCAAGGTAATTAATTATCCCACTTACCTGTTGTTTATTTGTTTTTCATCTTATTTATTTATTTATTTATTATTATTATTATTATTATTATTATTATTATTATTTACGTTTCCACTTTTTCTACACATCAGACAATTAGCTTTCTCTTCGTGAACTTGAACTAGCTAGTTAGCTAATAACGATGTAAAAATATTTTATAGTTAAGCTTGTTAGTTAAAGTTGTATTTTTTCCGGATGTATATTTTCAAATAAGAGTTATTAGTGATTATTCACTGTATATCAATTTAAAAATTATTTTTTAACCTATTTTTTTGAAAATATGTTTTATAGATTTTCTGTTTGGGTACCGGAAAAATTCATAAAAATTAATTACATTTAAAAAATTTTCAAGTGATTATTATTTTGATAGAGTTTAGGTTTTCAAATGGTATTGATTTTACAACAAAAAATAAATAAAAAAATGAAAGTAATGGAAAAGTACAGAGATATTGGTCAGGCAGGAGCGATTAAGATCGTTTGAAGGTAATGGATCTTTTAAAAAAAAAAGTAGAAGAGAATGTCATATTCGTACACTTTATAAGTTGTATGTGGTTAATTAATTACTGTTAACTGAACTTTGTCGTTAAAGTTTATTCTTGTTACATTAGCATGTATCTAGAAGTTCCGCTCACAATTACTATTTCATCATCTGTAGTAAATCTGTTATGACTCTAGTTGTTGTTTTATTATCTTTATCTTCATTCGATTGGAGTTTCTCTTCTTATAGTTGTTATTATTATAATAATAATAATTATTATTACTATTATTATTGAAATACATTACTAGTCAGGATTGGATTGTAAAAATCGATATTAATTTTCTTAACTTGTTTCACTAATATATGCATCAGGTGAGCAAGGCTGAGTTCATCGAGATGGCGAGAAGATCCGGCAAATTTGACGAATCGAGCCTGGAATTCCAGCGCCGGATCCTGCAGTCCTCCGGCATCGGTGACGAAACATACATTCCCAAAGCGCTGATGTCGAACGACAACTGCTCCACCATGAAGGAGGGCCGCCTGGAGGCCTCCACCGTCATGTTCGGCGCGCTGGACGAGCTCTTCGAGAAGACCAAGGTCCGGCCAAAAGACGTTGGCGTCCTCGTCGTCAACTGCAGCATTTTCAACCCCACGCCGTCGCTCTCCGCCATGATCATAAACCACTACAAGATGAGGGGCAACATTCTGAGCTATAACCTGGGCGGGATGGGCTGCAGTGCGGGGATTATCGGTCTCGATTTGGCCCGGGATATGTTGCAGGCGAATCCCAACAACTACGCTGTTGTGGTCAGCACTGAGATGGTGGGCTATAATTGGTATCCAGGAAAGGATCGCTCCATGCTCATTCCTAATTGTTACTTCCGGATGGGCTGCTCCGCCGTGCTCCTGTCCAACCGCCGCCGTGACTTCCGCCGCGCAAAGTACCGACTTGAGCACCTTGTTCGGACTCATAAAGGTGCCGATGACCGCAGCTTCAGGTTTGTCTGATGATTATCTAACCTGCCGGTTGTGTTACATATTGCATGCTTGATGAATACTGGTTAGTTTTAAGTAGGTAATTTTGTGGTTATGTATAGATGCGTGTATCAAGAAGAAGACAAGCAAGGTTGCAAGGGGTTGAAAGTGAGCAAAGAGCTAATGGAAATTGGCGGCGACGCCCTGAAGACGAACATCACCACCCTGGGCCCGCTTGTGCTGCCCTTCTCGGAGCAGCTCTTGTTCTTCGCCACATTGGTCCACCGCTACATCTTCGGAAGCGGAGACAAGGCCTCGTCCGCAGCATCCTCAAAGCCCTACATACCCGACTACAAGCTGGCGTTCGAGCACTTCTGCGTGCACGCGGCGGGGAAGAGGGTGCTGGACGAGCTGCAGAAGAACCTGGAGCTGAGCGAGGAGAACATGGAGGCATCACGGATGACGCTGCACCGGTTCGGGAACACGTCGAGCAGCAGCGTGTGGTACGAGCTGGCGTACCTGGAGGCCAAGGAGAGAGTGAAGAGAGGCGATCGGGTGTGGCAGATTGCATTCGGGAGCGGCTTCAAGTGCAATAGTGTTGTCTGGAAGGCCATGAGGAGGGTGAAGAAGCCTAGCAGAAACAACCCTTGGCTTGATTCTCTTGATAGATACCCAGCTCGTCTTTAAGAGCCCTAGCTATATATGATATACTACATGGTGACATTAATAATTAATTGTTTTTCTTTTCAAGTAAACGGATAATTTGTTTGCTTTAAGTTTAACTAGTTGCAATACTGGCACTTTGAGATGTGATTTAAGGGTGTAATTTTTCTTTAGACGTTTTGCCTCTCTTTCTTTCTTTCTTTTTTTTTTTTTTAAAGTTTAATTATACATACTATTAATTAGAAACGTATGCAGAATGTTCAGGGGCATAATGCCATCGCGTGACGATCCCCGGTGATGTTCACGGGAACAGACGAGTAGTAGAAGGATTCGAACCGAAGTAGCGTGCAAATTTTAAGGGAAAAAAAGGCAAATCCAGTCCCATAAATTTTCGGCTCGCTATATCGATCTATCACGAGGATTCGGAGCGAGCGTGCAAATTGAGGAGCATGCAAATCGGAGAGATTCAAAAATGGGAGAGGCTGGTCTGGTTGAAGGAGAGGGAGCAGTGGAGAATGGTCTGTCCGGAGGGAAGGTCCTGCAGAGCTGAGATTGGTCGGCCCGACAAGGAGGTTGGGGAGGAGTCGAGGAGTGGCAGGGCGGAGTTGAGATTGGTCGGCCCGGTGAGCGGGTTGGGGTGGAGGTGAGGAGTGGTGAGGTGGAGGCGAGATTGCTCGGCCCAACGAGGAGGTCAGGGCGGAGGCAAGGAGTGGCGGGACAGAGGTGAGAAAGGCTGAGGGCAATTTTGTAACAAATGAGAGGCCCGACGTATTTTCTTGATTTACATGAAAACTAAAATGCAGCAAATATTTCTGGGTAGAGGAAGTATATGATATGACACATGCAGGTAACCTTAATTATCAAAAAAACAAAATTTCATACAAAAGTTTCACAAATGAAAAATTTTGGGTACATGAGACGCAGGTAGAGGCAATCATGTTTTTTCTTCTTCATTGGCAAGCTCATTTGCATGTAGGCAGTGCTATCTATCACACCGTTGACTCTATCTATTCATTAAATTTACTTTTTCACTTTTTTTAGATAGGTATAGATTTGTGAGTATGAAGAACAATAACAAAGAAGACATTAGAAAACAATCAACAGATCAAAATATTTCAATTCTTAATTGTGCTTTTAATCTTGTTATAGTCTCTATGATTTTGCACGAAATTGCGTCGGATACGGACTCTTTCCTTTCAGTGATATCACCATATCATTGTCCCAGCATGCTTCGCTTTCTTCTTTTTCTTTTTCTTATCCATTTTCTTCTTTTCCTAAACGAATTCATTGATTGCAGGTTGATAATTATTTGCTTCCTCACCTTGACCACCATATACTTCATCAAATTCATCATACAATAGGATAGCCCTCTAGGCAGTAGATCTTCAATGGTTAAGTAAGACTTGTTAAACAAGTCAAAATTCTTAATTTAATATATTAATTAGTTTGATTAAGTAAGTCAAGTAAGTGTTTAAAAGGGTAGATGGTTCCTAGATCAATTTGGCACCTAAGTGTCACTAATGGTAAAGTGGTCACTTGGTACCCCAAGGTGATAAGTTTTGTATTTAAACTCATAAGTTGTTCTTTTGAACCTAAGTGGCAAGAAACCAAAGAGTTGGACTAAATTGTTAAGTCTTATGACACTATTTGAGAATGAGGTCTTTTTGGCAAAATTAAAGAAGTTGTGTGGCTAAATATGGGAGGAAGGCATTTTAAACCATTTTCAAGGGTTTGGAGCCTCACTATTTATCATCTTCTTCCTCCAAACCTGTAACTCTCCTTCTCCTTTCCAAATCCATGGCTAAAGTTTAATTTCTTCGTCAATTCTTGGTGGAGATTGGTGCCCTAACAGATACCCAACCTTGGGTAGGCTTGTTCTTGCAAAATTTTTGAGTGGTGAGATTGGGATGACGTTTTTTAGGCTTGTAAAGCTTAGGTACGTTTTTCCCAAGTATTTTACTTGTTGATCTTGCTTTCTTAAAGTTGTTTGAGCTTGGGTCTTGTGAGAATGAGTTTGAATTGGTGCCATTTGTGTTGAATTTGTGTGGAACCATAGGAACTCTCTTAGAGGAGCCCAATTTGCTTAGATGTGCTTGATGTTGCATGTTTTACTTCAGTTGAGGTAAGAGATTTAGTTTACACACTTTATTGATGCATTTATTAGCTTATTTGCTTGTGGGTTTAAGTGAATTGTGAGAATTGCATTGAATGTCGTGTGGATTGTTTATGGTGGACTGTTTAGTTTGGAGGCTTAGGGTGGTGTGATTAAGTGCCTAAAGCCTAGTTTGAGTGGCATAAAAATGTTCATTGTAGTCATATATAGAGATTTGGAGCTTAAGACAATGTCCCTAGAGCCTTGGGAGGCCATTGGTGACCCCCTAAGAGGGTAGGAAGCAAAGTAGTAGCAACAGGGTACCACTAGAACCCAAGAATTGTTGCCTTTGGCGCCGCGTCGCTAAGACCTCAACAGTATTAACATACTGAAGTATTTTTGCCATAACTTTTCGATTAGGTGTCTGATTAAGGTGATTAAAGATTCCATGAAAAGCTAAGAGAAAAACCTACAATTGTATGCTTTTTCCCAAGTCTAAATGAGCCCCGGTGAAATGGTATTTTAGTTGGAAGTGAAGGCATTGTGACAAAGGAAAAAGAGTTTGGTTGGATGACTAGTCTTGGTGAACTACTATGATATAATAGCATACCATTAGTATGAGTGAAGGATTTAACAACATTGGTAGCCTAATTTGAGGCCTTAGGCCTAAGGTACCAATGTCGGATTTTAGTGCACTCAAGGAAGTTCCTTGGAACTTAGTAAGCTAGTATCTTACCATGGATAAAGTTAGGGGTGTAAGTTTCAACCCTAACCCAAAACCCGATCCGAAACCCGACCCTATTTTTGGGGTTAGGGTCGGGTCAATGGAAGAAATAAGTTATATTCAGGTTGACCCGAAACCGAACCGATTCTGAGACAAAAAATTGGGTTGGTTCGGGTGAAACCCGATTCAACCCGAAATTATACAAATACCCCAACCCATCTATATTTCTAGCCCAATCCCATCCCAACCCAACCCCCTACTATAAATACCTAACTAACAACCTTAACCCTAATATTTTCTTCATCCTATCACATAAGTTCACAGCCGCATGCCTTGAGTCCTTCACAGCCACCTTTCGCCTACCGCCTGCTGCCGTTTGCCAAAGCCACTGCCGTTCGCCCTCACTATTGCCATCATCGGCACCGTTCGTCATCTTTCTTCTTTCGCAATTTGTTCGTCGTCTTCCTTCTATTCACCGTTCATCTGTTCACGATCTCCTATTCTGCCTCCCTCCCTTACCATCGTTCACCTCCCTACTGCCTGCCTCCTGTCACCATCGCCCTTGCCATCTTGCATTGTCCATCCATCGTCCTCCCTGTTGCGGCGCTGCCTCATCCTCCGTCCTAGCCGCCGCCCTCGCATTGTCTTTTCCATCCTTCATCTTCACCCCTTTGCGGTAGAAGAAATGGCTTGGGGGTTATTCCGGTAAACCTGACCCTAATCTTATTTTCCTAGTTTAGGATCGGTTCGGGGTGATAGTATAAATAGGGTTTGGTCGGGTTCTATTTTTCAAATGCAGAGGTTGTTTGAAAAATTCGGGTTTTGACCCAAACCCGACCCTAAACCTGAAACTTACAGCCCTAGATAGAATGAACCAAATGGTGGATAAGGGAGCACCATAGATGAAGGCTTAGTGAACTTGTTGCTTCGCCAAGTTATGACTTGAGGCATAAGTGACAGCTTAGTGGATCCTTGGTGGGTTAAAAGATGAGGCTTAGTACCTTGGTAATCTAGGTGAGCTTATTAGCTCGAGACACCAAGTTGGAGCTTAGTACGCTAGTTGGGTGGAGGATTAGTACCATATCAGCCTAAGTGAGCCAATGACTTGAGGCACTATGTGGGAGTCTAGTACACTTAGTGAGTTCCTTAGAACTCAAAGCAAAAAGCATCCACCATGCTCAACTGTAGTACAACATAGGGAAGGATATTCAGTGAGCTTAGCTCACTAGGATGTCTACAAGGCAAAGCTTGCTAGAAGCGAGTTAGGGGCAAAAACTTACTAGGCATAAGGGGACGGTCGTGCGAGGATTATAAAGAGATAGGGTCTCAAGGGACTCAAATATATGCGCATATGTTAGGCTTCAAACTGCATTGCGCTTGCAATAGATTATATATATATATGTCATTAGGTTTTTGTTTATAGGTTTTAATGTCCCTTTACAGGTTCCCAAATCCCCTTCTTAAGAATCTTTGGATTCTCACTCCTTTTAGTGTTGTGATGCAGATTACATTTATAAGCAGTCAGCAACCATGGAAGGTTGTCGAGCTAGCATTATTCATGCAGATACCTATCTAGTGAATTGTTATTTGATCCTAGTTTTACTGGTTAACTTGTCTGTGTTAACTATAATTGTCTTGCAGTCTTATGGAGGCTAGTGGCACAAGGATTGACATAGCAAACTGAAGATCTCAGTTGCTGTTTTGGTATATGTATGTATGCTAGGCAGTGTCTAATGTCTCTAGGTCGATTAGTATTTGAGTTATTTTTGGGCATATGCATAGTCTCTACTTATGTAATGATGCACGTGCACAATTATTACTTGTAGTAAATACACTTATGTTTTATGCTTTACCTTGTGGTTTGTTTATGTTTTATAAGAGCTATAGTAGTATCTGATTTGTTTTTTAAATGTGAAACTCAAGTCAAAGCAAGTGCATGCATAATTCATTGTAGGTTAAAAACTATATGCATAAAAGGTTTTAAAATGAGATAAGTAAATAACTAGCCAACTGCAACTAGTGTGAAACTTTATTCTATAGTCTTTATGGGAAAACCCCATATGGGGCTCCAAAAAAGAATTTTTTTTTTAATTATTATTTAAACTTTTACTATATAAAAAATTAATACAAATTACATATACCTTAATCTACGTATCTAGATAAATGTTTCAACTAAAATGGGATGGAGGTAGTAGAATGTAAGGAGTTTTGAGTTACCATTTGGAGGTAGATGTGCAGAAATTGAGATGAGCTTTTGTAGTCCTTTTCTTGTGTCTTGTTTTAATTTTTATTACATATAAAAAAATGGGGAATAATAGTAGTAATTTCTAAGTTACATAAAGTGTCCTAAAAGCATTATTTTTTAAAATTTAAGTAAGTAAAAATATTGTAAAAAACAGTGAGCAATAGTTAAATGCCGGAGCCGGAGTTCGATAGTAGAACAACCCAAAATAGAAAAATTATGTAACATAAAATATGAATACTTATTTATTTTCTTAGTTTTTGAAAAAAAAAAAAAAAGAGGGGAAGGTTGGGGGTGTAATCTTCAAATGTACTTTTTTTGACTCATGCGTGGAAAACATTTTTAGTTAAGCCATAGCTATCCAGTGTACTTATCGAAAAACATCTAGAAAGCAATGCTTTCACACCTAGCACAAATTAAAATACATATATTGAGCGCAACAAATTAATCAAAGTCCATGAAAACGATCAATCTTTACAAGAATTTTCATGGAAACATCCACCATCATACAGCAGTCTCTAATCTAATTCTAGGCGACCTACATTGGTCAAAAGATAAAAATTTTAACTAAGAAACAGCAACCGAACAAGGAACCTTGCGAAAGGCCCCCCAAAATTTTTCTGCCTGCGTCATTTTCCTTTTATCTGCGTGAATCAAAACACTTGCAAGACTAGACACTCTTGTTCTTCTATCCGATACGATGGAGGAGAAGGAAACAACAAGTGACGACTTGGAAAAATTCGCATTATATTATATATTATTTTGACGTTTCTGGGCTGAAATTCTTGACTTTATTTTCACTCGTAGCATTTCTAGTGGAATAATACTGTTTTCCTACAATCGCCGGATCGGGCGTCATGTTTGCTAGCGAATCATAGAGGAGGGCAACTGTATACTTTTTATTTTTATGGAAAAAAAGATGTGTATGTATTGGATAAATTTTTTTAAAAAATGTTATGATTATGATCCTTTGATTTTCTTTCTAATTTTACTTTGAATTTAGTACTCATTTGGCAAACCAAAATTAATCTGAAGATTGCTTAAAACATAATATCGCTTATATTAATTTGTCCTAATTTTGATCTATTCGGCCTAGCTAGCTACTTTTTAATTTTCCAAAAGTAGTAGATCTTTTGAAGGAACCAAAATAGTATATTGATTTGTCGCTGTTCTTTGTTTTGGCTCCTTGCAAAGCAGAAAATTAGCTAAAAGACAGCTTTTAAAACTTCAGGGAAACTCCAACAAGTTGGTAACCAAATTGTGGTCAAGGGAGTACAAGTTAATTAATTATACAAAATCTACTTTACCCTTTTGAAAGGTTTGATGGTGCGGAAGAAAAATTGGTAGTGATCGATGAGGTTACGAAATCAATGGCCTGGGAGACTTTGAAGGGGTTTACTGGAAGTTCTTATATCTACTTGTAAAAGGAAGGCTTTATAACTGCTTGGTTGTTTATAGCTAGAGGCTCAGGCGTGGAATGGGACTTCGGAATACCCTTGTCTTCGTAATGCCGAGTCTTTGTGATAGCAGTTTGGGAATGATTTCTCACAGATGGTGTCAAATGATGCTTAAGGATATATTCGATATAGGACATGCTGGACCTTCAGAGATGATTTGCCTAAATGAAGTCAGCAACACTTGAAGAACATGGGTTAGAGAGTCCTCGGAATGTTTTTCCGATGAGGGACTTTTGACACCCAAGTCAGTATACAAGAGAGGGTAGTTGCTAAGAATAGAAAGCAGAAAGGAAGTGCTCTCGTAAGTTGTATTACCTAGAAGCCTCCTAAGTATTTATAGGAGGCTCTAAGAAGAAGGCCATTTTACCCAGTCAAGCGGATGGGAAACGTGGCCGGCTAGATCTGCTTACGTTTGGTCCATACCTCGGAGAGAGGTGTTCTTAGCTCTTCTCGGGCAGTTACACCCAGGTAGGAGGCTAAGGGTGTGTGGAGGTTCCTTGTCAGTGGTCCTGTTCATCGTACGTTTGTTGTTTTCCCTAAAAAATCTCTTGGGGACTTGAGGACCCCTTCGAAAACAAGGTCTTTTCCGAAGGTGGCTAGGGGAAGCCTATTGGAAGCATAAATTGTGTTCAAGAGACATCTCCTTCACCAAGGGTAGGAGACTTCCATTTCCAATGTTTCATCTTCTATGAATCAAAAGATGTCAATGGTGATTAGAACTGGACTTGTCGGATGAAAGGAAAGCCGATGATGAGGAAAGAATGAAACTGGCTGAAGGAGGACGCATTCATGCTGAAGTAGAGACGGATTAATGATGACAAGAAGAATTGTAATGTGAGTAGCAGTGGGGAAAGGCGGCGGCGAGGTTGAAGCCGAAAGGTTTTGGCCAAAAAACAAGAAATGACAATGATTTGGGGTCTGTTTGTTTAACTTTAATCTAGACCAGCTAACATGTTTTCTACCTTGGGCCCAATTTTAATGGTGGGGTCTCCACTTTTTCTCTCTTCTATTGTCCTTGGTGTTGTGTTTATTTACAATCTAGAGGGAGACCTAATATAAAGGTAGGCTGTAAATTGTTCCAACTATTAGGACAATTGAAAAAATGGAATTATGGCGGGTTAGGTGGGAGAGAAAAAACACCTTAACACCAAAAGTGTTAACCTAGGCTGAATTGGGCCTTGGTGTAAAGCTCATCCTTTTTCCCTCATCTTTTACATTTTTCTAAATGATTTCTTAATATTTTTTCAAGCACATATATGTATGTGAGTGTAAAATCATACAATAAATAAATAAATTATAATTGTAATATAGAAGAAGTCATAATATTATTTACTAACTAAAATAATATCAATAATAGTTCTATAATCTTATTTGTACATATATTTCATATGTTTTGTGCATATCCTTTAATTGCTTTATATATTGAGTTTTATAAATATCTTTCATTTAATTTGTACATATCTTTAATTTTAGCAGGAAGCAGAATTTGACATGCTCATACCTATTTCTTTTATGAGATGTTGAACCTGTGCATACTTTAAATATAACGATAACATATGCTTCATCTTGTTTGTACATATGTTAAACATTATTTATACATATCTTTCACTTTATTTGTATATTAACTTTGTATATATCTGGTATATGATTTGTATATATCTTTACTTTTGAGGGAAATACGAGATTTGAGGTATTCATACTTATTTTATGTTAGAAAATATAGTATTGGAATACAAATATATATAAACAAAAAAGGATAAGGTGCACATTAGACTTACCCTTAGTTAAAGAATTTATATACGTTAATAAAATTTTGGGATAATTAAATTTTGCACATTGAGATTTAGATGAAATTACATTTTGTCTTATCCTGTTTTAGAAATATATACTTTACCCTTACTTTTTCAATACAATCCGACAACAACTTCTGAAATTTTAATTTTAATTTTACCATAATCATTTTCTAGTAATTTCAATCAGTATGGTATTTTTTTTTTTTACAGTTAATGAACATTTTAAATTACCAATTTTTTATTTCTATATTTCTTTTAGTTTTTAAATCAGCATTTTTTAAATGTCAATTAATTATAAAAAAATACTATACATATTGAAATTACTTGAAGATGACAATTATATAGTTTAAATTACTATTTTAGAAGTTGTTATTGGACTATATTAAAAAGGCAGAGGCTAAAATGTATATTTTTTAAAGAGGATGAGGCAAAGTGTAATTTCACTTAAACCTCAAGGGGCAAATTGTAATTAGCCCTAAAATCTTCCACCTATCTCCACTTAGGGGAAAAAAATATTCATGTCAATATTTTTTTTTATTTTGTTACTTTTTCAGTATATATATATAGAGGTGTTCAATAAGGCAGGCCGATCCGGTCTAACCTAAGATTGGTTTGCTGTCAAACTTGACATGGATTGGTCAAGGCTTGGCTTAACACGGGCCCAGGTTGGTCACGTTTTAGAGCGGCGGAGAGGGGGTATGGGCCTAGGGTAGGAGGGAGATTGGCCTTAGACCAGCATTGCCCAAACCAAAAATGGGCCCGGACCAAGCACGACCAGGAGGCACGGATAGGGCACAGCTATGCCCAGGCCCAAAGGGCCCCAGCTGGCTTATTCAACGTTCAAAAAATAATAATAATAAAGAAAACGGGCAACAACGATCACTGACAAATTTAAAAGAAAAAAGGATAAAATGGCACCTTTGGTCCTACCAACGGTTTGTGGCCACTTTTTTATCCTAAAATTCATTTTTATCCCTCCTAATAACTAGAATTTGAGGGCTTTTTGGTCCAAAAAAATGACTTTATCATATAAATGGAAAGGGCATTTGCAACATTTCCTCACACCAATCTTTACAATCTCTCATCCTCATCTCCTACATTCTCTCTAATTTTCTTCAAGCTCTCAAACATATTTTCTTAATATTTTATTAATCTTTCCTTAATCACTTCTAAATTTCTTCTTCATCTCTATTTATTATCACACAAATGTCATCCAAAGGAAAAGGAAAGGCCACAAAGAGTGTAGATATCTCTTCATCCCGCATCACTAGGTTGAGATCATTTTTTCATTCCATTTCTCAACTGGCAATCCCAGGGGTCCACATTGAAAATACGGGTGAGTTAGGTGATGATGAGCAATTTGACATGGTAGAATACAAATTGGGGCTCGACAATCAACTTTCCAACAATGACATCGAAAAGGTGGAGGCAATGCTGGTGGAGAATATGGGCAGGGGAGATGGCAAACAACCGACCCCGACGAGTTATCACCTTGAAGTTGAAACAAAAGGTAAATTGTTGAGACTCACCACATAGATTTAGGAGCATTTTAACCAAGTTTTCTAGAAGGATGATGATGGTAACAGTGCTAGGTTTGCTAAATGCATGTCATAAAATGAGGCTCTCGCATAAGAAGAACTTCGGTATAGGAATACTCAAATGGTATATGGAACATAAATAACCAAATTTCTGAGCAAATGTCATTGTTAGTACCGGAGGAAAAATGTAGCTAGAGAGTATTGCCTGGAGGTTAGATATTTTTAGACTTAACTAGCAGTAAGGTAGGCAAAAGAAAGTAATGCAAACATTACTACTAGAAGAAAGGCACTCTAAATGTATGAAGTTAGTAAATCAAACCTGCAGGCATATTTTTTTGCTCTTGATCACTGTTTCATTCACTACTAACATGTGGACTTCATGACTAGGAAAAAAATTATTATTGTGTCACTTCACATTGGACTGATGAAAATTAGGTCATTCAAGAGTGTATCATTGCATTTAAATGGTTAGAGGTTGATCATACTGGGTGGAACATCTTTCAAGTTATTTATGAAACTTTTAAAAAGTTTTATTATCCTGACAAGGTTTTTAGCACCACTTTTGACAATGCATCCAACAATGATGTTGTGGCTGAGACATTAAGGAGTCTTTGAAACCTGTTAGGGATGCCGCATTTTTTCACTTTAAATGTGTGTGTCATATTTTAAATGTGTCCGTGCAAAAAGAGCTTCACATTTTGAGCACTGAAATTGGTCTTATTCAGTGGGCAATCCATTATTTAAAGTCAAGGCCCCAAATTTTCAAAGAGTTTAATGCATATTGTCTTAAAAATGGGCTCAATTTTAGTTAAAAATGTTTTAAACTTGATTGTCCTACTTGATGGAACTCAACCTACGAGATGTTGATGGATGCAATTCTATTTGTTGTACACATGACATGTTCTATAAATGTTGAATAAAAGAGAATGGTTTTGAAATAAGAGAGGTGGAATAAATTATCAAAATTAACTACTGTGCTATGATATTTTTTATGAGGCAACCACTTTTGTTTAGCTGTATACTATCTCATTGCACACACAATTTTAATGCATTTGGTTAACATTGCATGAGTTTTTAAATAATACATAAATAGTGAGTTTTTGAATGACACGATCAAGGCCATGAAAGATAAATAGATTTTGTATTACACTTATTTACCCCAATTTATTTACTTGCATCTGCACTAGACCCATTTGTTATAATCACAACTACATAACAGCTTCTTAGGGGGTTCTATGGTTTCTTAGAAATGACATATATAAATGTTCTTGCTATCACCGTCACACTTGAGGACCATTTTGTATGAGTTATATAAGATTTATGCTAACTAGCATAAGGATAAGGTAGAAAATATTACTTCTTCTATCTTGGGACTTTATCATTGTCCACCTCAGCATCACTCAACCTGGCCAAACAACTCATCAAACAGCCTCAGTCTATATCCTCTGGTATTAGTGAAGTGGACACATACCTCAAGTTGTTATAGGAAAATAGTGAGACTGAAATTTAGAATGGTGGAAAGCAAGAAGGAACAAATTTCCAATACTCTCCATCATTGCCAAAGAAGTTCTACTTGTTCTTGTCTCAATCGTCGCATTCAAGCTAGCTTTCAAAATAAGAAAATAAGTGTTTTTAGATAGACGAGCAAAGTTGTCACCAGATACAGTTAAGGTTTGTATTTGCAACCATAATTGAGGTTTTGCAGCATTACGAAAACAAGATCACAATAGTTCAGATGATGAGAACCCGTGCAAGGTAGATGCATAGATCTTAGGTTTGCTATTTATCTTCTTAGTTTGTATTTGATATAATTATGCTGTTGAGCACAAATCCTAGGTTTCCTTTTAAGTTTATTTTTGGAGCGTTTTGCCATTGATTCATATAAAGCCCGTTCCAATTTATGTAAATATCGTTTGGCTTTTAAATTAATAAAATTTACATCAACTATGATGTTTCACTCTTAAAACACCATGCTCGGTCCCTTCCATGGGCTGAACAGGGCCAAAGAACACCACTACGTATATAACAGGGAGATTAAAGGGGAGACTTCGAAAAATGACTAAAATTGCCATTAATGTTTAGCCGATCAAGCAATTTTGCCACTCACATTTTTATTTATGCAAATTTGCTGCTAATGTTACCCTCATCGGTCTAATTTTACCACATCGTTAAAATTACCTATGTGGCAAAAGTTAAAAAAAAAAAAAAAAAAAGGAAAAAAATCCAAAACTCTTCCTTGCTAACCTTGTGTTGGTATGGGTTTAAATTTTGCTTTCATTAACAATCCCAAACTCATTCTCTCCATCCCTAACCTTGCAAAACAAACCAACATAGTCTTGGTGACCAATTCTCAGTCTCCATAGTTGCATGTCTCGTTCATCAACGTTCGCCACCATTTTTAGCCCAAATTATCAATTTCTTGTCCTTGTCGGCCTTTATGCTCTCGGTGGACAACAATTGCAAATGGTGGCTATGCTCAATAGAAGGCGATCTCTAGTGTTGGTAGCGTGGTTAAGGTTGGTTAATGATGCTACATCCAAAGGTTAGCTCAAACAACTTGGGCATAATTGGCTAGAAAGATTTGAGAAAAGCAGAAAAGGGTTCAAGGCGTCGTAGCCGCATGGTTGGTGTAGCACGTGGGGCTAAAGAGAAAATTCTGTAAGGTTTAGGTAGATAAAGGCTAAGAACAAAATTTAGAGGCTAGTTTAAAAGTTTGGCTGACTTTCTCAATTTAATTTGCTGGCTGTTAATGTGTTGCCAGTAGAGCACGGAATATTCTCATTCTGATAATATTCCTACAGTTAAACACTAGTGACTTTTGCTCTTGTTTTGTAACTTCAATGACAAATTTGTTCTTTTACCTTAATACGAATCACAAAATTGCAATTTTTTTTAAAAAACAATATAACAACAATAAAATTGCACTATCAATTAAACATTAGGGGCACCCATTTAACTTTAAACTTCATGTAATAACCATTGAGTTTTAAAAATTAGGACAAGATTTTGGTTAGTTATTACTCTCTCTATCTTGCAAAATTTGGCCCCTTTACTTTTTTTTAATTAAAATTTAAATTAAATATTTTCAGACTAATTTGTATCATAAAAAAATTAAAAAATTTATTTAGAAACTATAATATTTAAAGCACTTTTTTAATATAAAACGTTCATATTTCTATAAAAAATTATAAGAAATAAAATTATGAATTAATGGTTATAAATAATAAATAGGATAAGTTTTATGAGATGAAGATTATATTTATTTTCCTTTGATTATTAGCAATTTTTTTCAACGATAAACTGCTTAATTAATGTGATTCTGATATCGGACTTAACTAATCGCTGATCCAGGAGAATCAATTTTGGGATTACGAATCATATGTGTAGCCTATCAAGTTGAGGAAAAAAAAAGCGTGACAAAATGGAATAATAAATCAATGAGTAACTATTATTATTATTATTTGTACACAGAGAAAATGAGTAAACTATTATTACAAACTCACAGAAAATTCATCACACTTTAAAATTAATAACTTGAACGTGCGACATCTTACCTCATGACCTCAATCTAAACATTGGAGTATTGGACCCAGATTCATTATATTTACAATTAAGGCTTTGCTTGAAAACAACGTCAAAGAGTAATACTCCCTTCATCCTGTAAGTTTTGATATATTTTACTTTTTGTTATATTTTGACTCAATTCTATTCATATTATTGGTTATTAGAAAAACTAAAAAAAATATATGTAGAAACTACATATCTTAAATTATCATTCATATACAAATATTTTTTATTTATATATTAGAATGTTGAAAATAAAAAAATTTAGATTAATTGTCACAAATAAATGAAGTAAAACTTTTTGGGACGGAGGGAGTGTTAGACTATCTAATAGTGGCTTGTAGATTTAGGGATTTGAAAAAACTATCAAAGCTGTTAATAATTTACTCCAATCTTTAATATTAATTTTAGACATTATTTTCAAGCAAAGCTTAGGTTATCTCAACCAAAATTTAACAATTACGATTGAAGTTGTCATCCTATACCTAAAGTACTTAATTTTTCATTCTTTTCAAAATGTTCGCTACTTCTAAATTGTATTCTAATATTACTGATATCGTATAATGTAAGAATATCAAACAAATTTATCTAATATACCATTTTGCTAACTAGTAGTATAATTATAATAATTGGAATTTATAATTTTTTACATAAAAAGAAAATGTTATATTTAAAAATAATTTTTACAATTTAAGAAAAACAAAAAAAAATATTGAAAAATACAAAAGTAGAAAATTGACTGGAGTTAGTAACAATAATTTGCTCCTATACATTAAAAAAATAATAATAATTGAATTATTCAGCTTAAAATGACCTCTAGATTGATTTGGCTCTTAGTTACGTAGGGGCGTCAGACATCACGTCACATGGTAATCAACACACACACACACGCACACACACACACACACATTGGTATTCGGAAGCATTATAAATATAGAGGTCTAGTTAATGCATTAGGAAAGTTAGAGGGAAAGTAGTTGCGGCATAAAAAATTGATGACCTCAGTTACATTTTACCATCATAAGGAACTAAAGTTAGAGGAGAATATGACACCACAGCTACTTAAAACCTGGTCATATTAGTGGAGTTTTTGGTTCTTTACAAGCTAAATTAGTTGTGCGGAGCAATAATCAATATATATAAATCATGGTAGATTAAGTACTAGTGGCGGACTCAGGATTTTAGGCTCGGGAGGCTAAGGTCAAAGCAGAGATGAAACGAGCGACAATTAAAACCTAAGAAAAAAAATTATTTAAATAATTATTTATAAAAATTAAATTTTATAAAAAGTTATTTAAATAATTATTAGGTGTATGTGGTATTAAAATAATATCTATTCTAAATAAAAATTAGTAAAATAATTATTTTATTTTGATTAATTATCACTGAAGTAGCCTAGACGGGAGAGAGAGAGATAGAGATGTTGAAAGAGCGTGGTTTGGGATGAATATGCAATATTTCAGAGGTTAGGTGTAAATTTGCAATGAAAATAAAAGATTTAGCACTGTTTACGCTATTTACGCTTTTATATTATTCAGCCAGTTTGGGGGGATAAAACAGATAACTGGCCATTAATTTCTTACAAAAATGGCCAACTTAGTACCTTATATTTAAAAACTCACAAAAGTCTCTAATGGAAGTGTTTGGGATGGATATGGAATATATCAGAGGTTAGGTGAAAATTTGTGATGAAAAGTAAAGATCTAGTACTGTTTTCGCTATTTGCCCTTTTATATTCTTCAGCCAGTTGGGGGGAGGGGCAAAACACTTAACAGGTCTCTAGTTTCTTACAAAATGGCCAACTTAGTATCTATATTTAAAAACTTACAAAATTCTCGGTGGAGCTGTGGCACTCACTTGCCCAAGGTAGTTCCACCTCTGTTAAGTAAGAAAGATATTAAGATGAGGTGAATTCTACGTCAAGTCCCTTAGCTTATTCCTGTATACTAAAATGGTACCTTAGCTTAAGTTTACTTTATCAAAGTCCTTTACCTCAAATTGCACCTTCAACTTGGGTCTTTTTTGTAAAGTATACTACTAAATCAATCAGAAATTAATAATATGACATTAATTAACACTAAAATAAATTTAAAATGATTGTTTTAGTCCTCAAACTTTTTGAATCAATAATTCTAAACTTTAAAAAAATTTCCTGAACATCAAGAACAAACTCAAAGTTTTGATTTCTCCTTCCAACCACAAACTTCTTCAACATGCTAAATAAATCTTTTAAGTTCCATTCTTTACGCAAATTAGTGAAATAATAAGAACAACAAAGATCCTCATTTGGCTAGACACATTAGAAAATCTTAATTTTTTCTCAATTTTTTCCATAAAAAAAAGATTTAAATTTACATAAATCTCAACCTTGTCAGATCTGAATCGTGAAGCTCCAGCATTGAAAGCAACCGCATCCAAATGGAGGGAGATCCGTCGGCCATTCATGAATTGTTGTGGGCGACGGTTGGCTAGGTCATCTTCCCACTTTTCTTGGCGCAACTCCCTCGAAATCCCCATCTTCTTCTTCGGCAATCTCCAGAATTGACCAAATTGAGGAATGTGCAGCCGAGGAACTGTCACCAGATTCAACCAAATCGTCACTGCTCCCCAATTTGCATTGGCATCAGTTCTCTTGTCTTCGAAGAAGTCGACCGCGCAGATGACGGGACGACAGGCCACTGAGGGAATGGCGTCGGGGTGGAGGTTGATCGGGGAATCGGAGAATGCGGGCATTGACATCAAGGCTGAGCTCCATACCAAGGCCTAAGGTGCCGCCCTCGTGGTCAGTTGCTGTCGTCTCCGGCCCCGTGGCAACTCATGGCAGCTGCTGGTTGTGGCGCATCGCTGTCGACGGCGTGTTTGTTCGTCTTCTCTGAGATGGATCCATATCTGTTCATCTTCCTTGAGATGTATTAGAGATAATGATGAGTGCTTATCATATTAAGAGTTTATCTCTTGATGAACATATCTTGTTGTATTGAAGTTATCACTTCTATCTGTAATACACTTATATATATACATGATCAACGGCCTCACTGTTATGTGAGCCAACATACAAATTTCTTCCCAAACTCTCTGTTCTTTCATGGTATCAGAGCAGCAAAGACCTACGTCTACAATGGCCTCGGAAAAATCATCAGCCTCGCCCCAGGATTACTCATTGTCCTCAAACCCCTCTCCCAACCCTTCCTCTCTATCTTCACCGAACCCTCCTCTTCTTCCCACTCCCATTCTGAATCTTGGCCACATCATCAATATCAAACTCACAGGCAGCAATTATCTCTTATGGAAGGCGCAGATACTTCCCTATCTGAAAGGCCAGAACCTCCTTGGATATGTCACCGGAACCATTGTTGCACCCCCACCAATTGTTTTAGACAAAGAAGGCAACACAACTACAAATCCAGCATATCAGACATGGCTTCAGCAAGATCAAATCATACTCAGTGCCATTGTTGCCTCGTTGACTGAAGAGATTCTTGCACATGTGATTAATCTTCACACTGCTCATGACGTCTGGAACGCACTTGAGAAGTTGTTTTCCTCACAATCTCATGCTCGAGTAATGCGGACTACTTCCACCATCCAAAAGAAGGATCTACCTATTGCGGACTACTTCCAAAAGGTAAAAGGACTTGCGGATGTTCTTGCCGCCATTGGACAACCACTTCAAGATTTTGAAATAGTCTCATATATCTTGGCTGGTTTTTCATCTGATTATGATCCACTTGTTACCTCTATAACAACCAGAATTGATCCTATATCTCTAACTGACCTATATGGATATTTGTTGAGTTATGAATTGAGGCTTGAACAACATAATGCTACTTTGCAAGTTCCACATCTCTCAGCATCTTCAGTCAACGTTGCCACAAGAAATAATTATGTTCGAGGACGAGGTAGGAGCAACTACTCAAGGGGGCGTGGCAGAAGTCGTGGTCGAACCACAAATACAGGAGGACATATCACATATCTTCCACATAACTCCACCAGAGTAACTTGCCAAGTCTGCCATAAGCCAGGTCACTCAGCTCTCAACTGTCACCATCGATTCGACCATTCATACCAGGAAGTATCCAATCACTTTGATGGAGTATCTGTGACACCGGGGTACCAAGTTGATCCAAATTAGTATATCGACTCCGGAGCCAATGATCATGTGACAGCCCAACTCTCCAACCTCACAAATTATGACAAGTACAACGGATCAGATCAGGTTCATGTTGCTAATGGAACAGGTTTGCACATTAAAAATGTTGGTGATTCTGTTATACAAACCAATTCACTTCCTTTACATTTATCAAATACCCTTCATGTTCCTCAAATTGCCAAAAATCTTGTGTCGGTGAGTAAATTAACTCGCGACAATAACGTGTTCCTTGAATTTCACCCCAACTGTTTTTATGTCAAGGAGCAACAAACGGGGACAACACTACTCCAAGGCTCGTGTAAAAATGGCCTTTATCAAGTTTCTCCATCATTAAGTCCCAAAGCAGTTCTAGTTGGTGAGCGAGCAAGCACAGATCAATGGCACAAGCGTCTTGGGCATCCTTCAAGTCGTGTTGGTCGCATGGTCATCAATAAAAATGACCTATTAGTGAGTCAAAATAACATTCCCAGAGTTTGTGATGCCTGTCAACAAGCTAAAAGCCATAGACTTCCTTCTCCCGCTTCAAAGTCTGTTTCCAAGCATCCTTTAGAATTAATTTTTTCGGATGTTTGGGGACCTACAACTAAGTCTGTTAATGGGCATTCCTATTATGTAAGCTTTGTTGATGATTTCAGTAAGTTTACTTGGCTGTTTCCTATCACTTGCAAATCAGATGTCGAAACAACTTTTCTTAGTTTTCCAAAACATGTCGAGCGACTTCTCAATCGAAAAATCCCAGCTCTTCAAACTGACTGGGGAGGCGAATACAGAAAGCTTAGCACCATTCTTCACTCACAAGGCATTACCCATAGGCTCTCTTGTCCCCATATACATCAACAAAATGGCACTGTTGAAAGAAAGCACCGCCACATTGTTGAAATGGGTCTCGCTCTCCTGGCTCAAGCTTCTATGCCTCTCAAATTTTGGGATAATGCATTCCAAACTGCATCCTATCTCATTAATCGTCTCCCCACGCCGGTTCTTGGTAATTCTACACCTATTGAACGGTTGTGTTAATGCTCGCCCTGACTATCATTTTTTAAAAGTTTTTGGCTGTGCTTGCTGGCCTCATCTGCGCCCTTATAACTCTCACAAACTTGACTTTCGTTCTCAACAGTGTGTCTTTGTTGGATACAGTGATCATCACAAAGGATACAAATGTCTTCACCTTCCTTCTGGACGAGTCTACATCTCAAAAAATGTAATGTTTGATGAGTCTGTCTTTCCTTTCTCACAAAAACAAGTGACTGCAGACTCCAGCCAATCATTGTCGCCTTCATCAAGTGCCATTTTCATACCTCCTGCTCCTCTTCCTTCAACTACCACAGCTCCAATAAATCACCTTCCAGATACCACACCTCTTCAAAATTCACCTGAGTCAACTCCACATGGATCATCTTCACAAAATGCAACCTGTTCCAATTCAATATCTGAACCTGAAGTTGATCGGTCCTTGTCAGATTCTGTGGATTCGAAAGCATTGCATGAAACAAGACACACCATGCAAACACGTCTTCGCAACAACATTATCAAGCCAAAACAATATACAGATGGCACAGTTCAGTATCCCATATCAAAGGCACTCCTTGCAACTCATGATTACTCAACTGATACAGAACCTACTTGTTTTTCTAGTGCAGTTAAAGTTTCAGCATGGAGGCAGGCCATGGATGATGAAATTAATGCGCTGGCTCGAAATCACACTTGGACACTCGTTCCAAGACATCCTCACATGAATATTATCAGCTCCAAATGGCTGTACCGTCTCAAAACCAAACCAGATGGCTCAGTTGATCGTTACAAGGCCCGTCTTGTGGCTAAGGGTTTCAATCAGCAAGAAGGGATTGATTATAGTGAAACATTCAGCCCTGTTGTAAAACCTGCAACTATTCGCACGGTCTTATCAGTTGCAGTATCACTGAACTGGAACATTCGACAGCTGGACGTACAAAATGCATTCCTACATGGATTTCTCGACAAAGAGGTCTATATGAGTCAGCCGCAAGGATTCATTCACCCACAGTACCCTGACCATGTGTGCAAGCTGCAAAAAGCTATTTATGGCCTCAAACAGGCTCCTCGAGCCTAGTTCTCTCGTTTCAGTTCACGACTCCTGGAACTTGGATTTGTTCCCTCCAAAGCCGACCCTTCGTTGTTTATCATGCACACCGCCAGCATCATTGTTTATATGCTCATCTATGTTGATGAAATTATTATTACTGCCTCTCAAACTGCCATCATTGATGAGATTATCTCTAAGCTGCGCATAGACTTTCCAGTGAAGGACCTGGGACAATTGAGCTACTTTTTGGGCATAGAAGCTGTCCATTGTTCTGATGGCAGCCTCGTTCTTTCTCAGCAAAAATATACTCTTGATCTCCTTCGAAGAACCAATATGCTCGCAGCCAAACCTGCTTTAACACCTATGTCCACCAGTGAGAAATTGTCCAAGGACAAGGGCGATCTGCTGTCTGACACTACAATGTATCGGAGTACGGTTGGTGCCCTCCAATATCTGACGTTCACTCGGCCAGACATCTCATTTGTTGTCAACAAGGTGTGCCAGTTTATGCATCAACCAACTACTGCTCACTGGACTGCAGTCAAACGTATCCTCCGCTATCTAAAGAACACATTTCATCTTGGCTTGCACATTAAGAAATCTACCTCAATTAGTTTATATGCTTTTTCGGATGCTGACTGGGCCGGTTGTATTGATGATCGACGTTCAACAAATGGTTTTGGAGTTTTTCTAGGCTCAAACTTGATCTCTTGGAGCTCCAAGAAGCAACACACCGTCTCCAGATCCAGCACGGAAGCTGAGTATCGTGCGTTGGCACATGCTACAGCCGAGCTAATCTGGCTACAATCTCTCCTTAGTGAACTTGGCATTTTTCTTCCCAAACCACCTGTTCTTTGGTGTGATAATATTGGAGCCACCTACCTCACTATGAATCCTGTTTTTCATGCCCGCACCAAGCATATTGAAATCGACTTTCACTTTGTACGAGAACGGGTGGCAAAAGGTGCACTCCAAGTCCGCTTCATTTCCACAAAAGACCAGACTGCTGACATCTTCACCAAGCCCTTACCACTTGCAGCCTTTACTCAGTTTTGTAACAATCTCAACCTTTCCACGAGACCGTTGAGCTTGAAGGGGCATATTAGAGATAATGATGAGTGCTTATCATATTAAGAGTTTATCTCTTGATGAACATATCTTGTTGTATTGAAGTTATCACTTCTATCTGTAATACACTTATATATATACATGATCAACGGCCTCACTGTTATGTGAGCCAACATACAAATTTCTTCCCAAACTCTCTGTTCTTTCAAGATGGATCTGTTCTCTAAGATGAATCGGTTTATATGTTCGTTTTCCTTGTGCGTATGGACCTTTCATCTTCCCACACTTTATTTCAAACAACTACACTTATCCTTTCAAAAGTTAACTCTGTTACTTGCTGTTACCACAAAGAGAGAAAAAATATCTGGCTTTGCTCTCCTAGCCTTAGTTCATAAAAAATTTATTACCCAACTTAAGAAAAACCAAAGCCATAAATAAAAAATAAATTATAAGATAATAAGAAAATTTCACAAGATTCATCCTGAACCTTCGACATTGCTACTTCAATTAACAGCTCCAGTGAATGAAGCCGAAGGTCAACAATCAGTAAAGCCAGCGGTTTTCTTCATTCACTGGCCATGGTCTTCTTCGTTCACCGGTCAACGGTCTTCTTCATTCATTGGCCAATGGTCGAGCTTATTTGTTTGCTCCACATTGTTTCAATGAAGCACCTCATCAACACCAAGGATGTTTCTTTCATTGACAGTCCTTCTTTCAATCTAAAGGATCCGAGCTGCCACGAACTTGTCGATATTAAGGTTGCTATTGTCAATTGTGACAACGCTATTGCTGACGCCAAGCCCTACATGAGAGCTGCTATTGCAAAAAAAAAAAATCATTCAAAATGAGACTGACTTAAGTTTACAAAATCACACTTGAGATTTAGTAGATTTATCCACTAATGTTAATCCCATTTTGCAAATGAATTTTAAAAGAAAATTTAAAATTGATGGTTCTCTTGAAAAATTCAAAGCAAGATTTGTAGCAAATGTTTTTACTCAAAAGAAGAAGAAGAAGAAGAAGAAGAAAATGCTGATTATTTCGACACCTTTGCACGAATTTCTAGGATTTCTTTAATAAGAGTTTTATTTGCCTTGACTTTTGTATATAAACTTTTTATATATCAAATGGATGTTAAAACTGCTTTCTTAAATAGGGATCTACAAGAGGAAATATATATGGTCCAGCCAGAAGGCTGTGTTGTTTCTGGACAAGAAACAAAAGTGTGTGAGTTGCAAAAATCATTATATGGATTAAAGTAAGCACATAAACAATGGCATGAAAAATTTGATCAAGTCTTGTTAGGTAACGATTTTTCAACTACTGGAATTGATAAATGTGTTTACACAAAACTTAAAGGTGGTGAATGTGTAATAATCAGCCTTTACGTGGATGATATACTCATTTTTTAAACTACTCTTAAAATAGTTGAACATACCAAAAGCTTACTATCTTCAAAGTTTGACATGAAAGATCTGGGCGGAAGCTAGTGTGATTTTGGGTGTTAAAATTATAAGGAAAGAAAGTGGCTTAATGTTATGACAAGAGCACTATGTTGAAAAACTTCTAAAGAAGTTCAACTATTTTAATGTGACACCTATGAGCACTCTTTATGATGCAAACACACAATTAAAGAAAAATAAATGAGAAAGTATTGTTCAACAAGAGTATGCATAAATTATTGGGAGTTTGATACGTCTAATGAACTTTACTCGACCTGACATAGCTTATGCTGGGTATAGATTGAGTAGATATACTCAAAATTCGAATAAAGAATATTGGGATATACTAGTAAGAATTATGAAATATTTAAAGGGTACCATGAAATATGGTTTCATGTATAGTGAATTTCCCACTATACTAAAAGAGTACAGTGGTACTAATTGGATTTTTTACTCTGATAAAACCAAGTTCACTAGTGGATACATTTTTACTCCTGGTAGAGGTACTATGTCTTGGAGATCTTCCAAGCAAACCATCAATGCTAGATCTACTATGGAGTCAGAATTTATAGCCTTAGAAATGGCTAAAAGTAAAGCTGAGTGGTTGAAAAACTTCTTATCAAATATACCATTAGGCATAAAACCAATGCTTTCCATGTCTATGCACTGTGATTGCCAAGCTGCAATAGAAATTGTAAAAAATAAAACTTACAATAGAAAAAATAGACACATTCGTTTAAGATATGATGTTGTAAAACAGCTGCTTAATGATGGGGTGATATCGATCGATTATGTAAAGTCATGAGTAAATTTAGTCGGTCCTCTGACCAAACTCTGGAAAGGAAAATGATATATGAAACATCGAAGGGAATGAGACTGCTGCCAACTTGAGTCAATAGTGATGGTAACCCAACCTATGTGATTGAAGATCCCATGAATTAGGTTCATATGAGTAATAACAAGTCATTGTTAGACCTAGAAGTATTATCAAAACTTTTCCTTAAAATCCCTCTTATGGTATAGATAATGCATGACTGCAATTAGTAGAGGATGAGCAAAAGCTCTTAATGATTCACATAAGACATAATAAATGGTGTATTTATGCAATATACACTTGATGAAATCACCTATAATGGTGTAGGAGTGAAGCTGCTCCTATGAGATTTATGGCAGAATCTCTAACTCACTCATGAAAACTAGGACACGTACATGACTGATAAGTGCAACACCATGATGAATAGTAGAAATTGTGGGGGTGCAATGTAATCAATGAATGACTAAATTTACAAAAGGGTACTTGGTTTATAAAAGCTATAAGCTTCACTAAGTACTCTGTAAGTTAAGTCTCATTGGTTCTAGGACTAGTTCATAGTCTAACAGACACTAGCCACAATGCATTGCATTCTTGAGTTTGAAACCAACAAGAAACCTTAAATTTTACCTTTTAAAATATATGGGGGATTGTTGTATATAAAGTGTATTTCAAAATGGATAATAATCCCACATTGGGTAAACCCTTGAGAATGTTTCTTTATCCCACATTGGTTGGAAAAAGCATGTCTCCGCATTTACTTAGTATACATTGTTTATTCCACATTGCTTACAAAATATGTCTTTCCCTCTTCCCTTCTTATAAATAAATGCATTCATTTACTAGTTTCTTGTCCATAACTTGAGCTTTCTCTTCTCTCTCAAAACATTTTTTCTCTTAGTCGTTGCTGGTTCAGCTGTTTATGCTAATTCCTTAAGTATCCCGATTGTGAGTGCATGCAATTCGGAAGACCTGTTGTATCCTAGAGGATTTTCGCAGACTTGATCTCCTGCACAATTTGGAGAGTCACAAACTATAATCTTTAAGGACAGTGTTTACACACCTCGGGTTTATGTTCTTATAGTTCATGGTATTTCAGCATCAATATTTTTCCAACCGATTTTACTATCTTGACTTGATTAATTGGGAATATCAAGTAAGGATTTCTCTTGCAAGAGCTTTCTCTGGCATGACAGCTTTACCTGGGACAGCTAATTTGAACCTACAAAGGATGGCATGGGCTGGGCATTCAAAGTAGTGCTGCCCTCTTTATTTCTCAAGCCTTTTCTTCACCTCTTTGTTGATCTCAATTAAGAGGCTATAAGACAAGCATCATCGTGGTCTACTGCTTTCAGCACAAATTATGGGGGTGTGCTACTAGAGGCCATCAAAATTGTATTACATGGCTAGGATGCATGTCTAACATCGGAGAAAAAAAGCCTCTTAGTTTGCTCTAGATTTGATCAAAACTTGATGCCTTTAAAGTCAATATATTGTACCCAAACATTTTCTTCTAGCTTTCGGTTGTGCTCTTTCGGATTGGTGGTCGCAATACTCTCCATTGTTACTGATAGGCCGGAATTTCCGTTGCAGTTACAGAAGGAACAAAGCAAGAAACCTTTTGTTGCTGATGGCCTGGAGTTTCATAGATTCGTCACTTAGACTAGGTTGTTAACTTGTTAGATGTAGAAGTTGGTGGAGCAAATGTTTTAGGGAAGAAATCTAGGATGGTAAAAGTAGGTATTTTTTTTTTCTCATAACATTAATTGATGATGTTAATTTTTTAGGGGGTAAGTATATGTATTTGAAACAAAAATGACACAAGTGCAAGTATGACTATATCTTAGGGGGATTTTGTAATTTTCCCTCAATGTTATTAACTATAAGCTAGTAACAATTGGTTTATATATTCACCTATTTAATTATTGATAACAACAGAAATATACTCTTTTTTAGGGAAATTTAGTCTGGTTATTTGTGTATCTATATTCTATATATAAAGGAGAAACCTAGACAATAAATTAGAATCATTAGTTATGGAGCTTCTTTGCTCATTTTAAAAATTTTTGACTTATTTTTCAATGCCAAAATATTTTAGTAACCCTTTAATAACACTCTATTACTTGTATTTTTATTACATTGACATTCTCATGAATTTTTATTAAGTTATAATTTGGTCATCTTTTCTTTCTACCAATCTTAAACATAATTATACCTATCAAAATATATCAATATATAGATTTATAGCTAAATCATTTATTCTCTAAAGTACACCAATATTTTTCCAATAAGTTTGAAGAATTAATTGAAATTTTTATTTCCAAGTTTTATGATTAGTAATTGACGCTATTAAAAAACAGGTATTTTCAGGCCATTAGAAATTTCCAACCCAATGATTCATTGAAAAAATAGAAGCGTATGTTCCAACGAGCAATGCGTTGGAAATAAGCAGCAGGAAATTTCAAAATTTTAGCTTTCAAAACGTTGGTCATTGGAAAACGGGCTGTTTGAAGTATATTTTTACATTTATTTTACCTAAAAATATCGGGTAAATTGCACCCACTACCCCCAACCTTTAATTATTGTCTCATTTCTAACCCTAACCTTCACTTTGCTCGTAGCGTATCCCTAACCTCAATAAATCATTTCATTTTAGCCCCTTTTTGGATGAAAATAGTTATCTTGGATGGAAAAAGCCACGTCACCAGATTACTGTAGGGGAAAATACTTATTTTAACCCTTGTAAAAATCCCATTTCCCAAAAATGCCTCAAACATTTAAATCTAACAAAAAAACCTTAAAATTTCTCCGGCCAACTCTCGCCTCCCTCTCTGGCATCCCTATCTCGGTGGCCTCCCTCTCCGGTGAATCCCCTTCTACTTCTCATCCCTCTCCGACCTCTTCTCCACGGTGATTTTTGTTAACCGGTTTCCCTCATACTCTCGGTCCTCATGCTCTTGTCGCTGAATCGTCATTGTCTACTCACTGCCGAATCGCCCTCACCTACTGGCACCAATCGAAAGAAAATCGAGTTCACAAGACAACTGCCAATGTAATTGGCCAGAGCAATCAAAGGAGCCGCCTTTTGGGGATCGAAAACTTCTAACTGCTCAATCGCATCACTCTTCAATTGTTCAGCAAATTCCTTTGATTTCTCTATCCCCAGTAGCTTCGGATAAGTGGTCTTGTCAGCCACCAAATCTTTGCCGGCCGTTTTCCCCAGTTCCTAAGATGATTTGGTGACATCCAGGATGTCGTCCACTATCTGAAACATGAGGCCGATAGACCTCGCGAATTTCCTTAGCTTCTCCACTTCATCGTCGCACCCACCTCCAAGGATCGCTCCCAGAACCACCGTCGCTTCCAGCAAGGCAGCTGTCTTGTGGACGTGGATGAATTCCAGTTGTTCCAAGCTTACAGCGGTCAGCCCCTCACTGTTTATGTCAACCACTTGGCCCGGCACTAGCTCTTCCGTCCCGATCGCCTTTGCCAATTCGCCCACTGTCGCCACCGCCATGTACTCGAAGGCGAAAGAGAGGATCGCGTCCCTAGCTAACACAACAATATCCTCACAGAATACTTTATGGTTCGTTCGCTTGCCACGCTGGAGATCATCGTTGTCCATACAAGGGAGGTCGTCGTGGATGAACGACATGGTGTGGATCATCTCGACAGCGCAAGCCGCCGGCATGGCCATGGATTTTCCCCCTCCGACAAGGTCACACGTGGCCAGGCAGAGGACCGGGCGCACCCGTTTTCCCCCAGCGAGAATCGAGTATCGCATTGCCTCATGAATCTTCAAGGGGTGGCGGAGCTTGACGGCGGCCTCGAGGGCTCAATTGATAGAATGCGCTCTCTGGGTCATGTACGACTTGAAATCAAATGAGGATTTCATCGTGAAAAGAAGGCTCGATTTGTGAGAGGGAAACTGGTTAACAAAACTCACTGTAGAGAAGAGGTTGGAGAGGGATGAGAGGTAGAAGGGGGTTCGCCGGAGAGGGAAGCCGTCGAGATAGGGATGCCAGAGAAGGAGGAGAGAGTTGGCCGGAGAAATTTTAAGGTTTTTTTGTTAGATTTAAAAGTTTTAAGGCATTTTTTGGAAAGGTGATTTTTACAATGGTTAAAACAAGTATTTTCCCATACAGTAATCTGGTGGCGTGGCTTTTTCCATCCAAGATAACTATTTCCGTCCAAAAAGGGGCTAAAATGAAATGATTTATTGAGGCTAGGGATACGCTACGAGCAAAGTGAAGGTTAAGGTTAGAAATGAGACAATAATTAAAGGTTGGGGGTAGCGGGTGCAATTTACCCTAAAAATATCAAAAAAAATAAAAAAATGAATATGTATGTGTGTGTTAGAATGTGTCATATATGAATCATAATATATATATATATATATATATATATATATATATATATATATATATATATATAATTTTATTTATTGTTATTATTATAAAAACTCATAAAAGCTCAGCCCATAAAAACCCTAACCGAACCTATATAAAAGTTAAGCCCTCCTCCACTCTTTGCCCTAACCTGCCTCGCTGTTCTCCCTCCCTCGGTCGCTTACTTACCTCGCCTTATCCTCTCCTTAACCTAGCTACTCCACTGTTCACCTCACTAGATCACCTCGCTATTCTGCCAAACTTTTCCTTACATAATTACGTCATTTTAGTTTTTTTTTTTAATTTTAATTGGTCATGGTAAAAAAATTATTAAATATTTGAAACATATAAAAATGATAGGTTGAAAATGAGGAAAGATATTCTATGCCCCCAAACAACAAATTAAGCCAAACCAATAAGAAGGATAACAAACTTAAAGCAGGCGTGCGGGGTAGAGCAGGAAGTGAATTGTACATCTAAAAGGATAATTAAGACTAATTAAGTATATTTTCATTTTACAATTGGTAATGTAAGGGAACCTTCTTGCTTATCCTGATATAAGGTATTCCCAGGATCTTAGGAGAATCAGGATCTAGTATTCCTGCTCTTAGTTGAAAATGACTAAGCTAATACTTGCATTGTTTAAAACTTTATACTAGTTGATTATCTTATGACATGAATCCATACATACTTAACTTCGGCATTTGGAGAAAACTAATAAAAGTAATAAATAAATCTTTTCAAAATAGTTTCCATGGTATTCATAAAACACTTGAAACACATACCGAAGTCATATAAACATGTTTATTCAAACTGCAAGCATTAACTTATGTATACATAACACTTAACTTATAGACATCCATAAGCAACCATAGTGCATATACAGATATATACACTAAGTAAGTTCATACACACTAGTCAAACTAGAGACATTTCCTTGGTACCTAAGTACCCAATATGTACAAAGTCTGAAATTATTAAAATAACTCCTACCTGAGCACAAAAGCTCAAGAAATGAGATGTCCAACTTCTAATTGTGCACTTTGTCTGTATCTGTCAAGGCTATTTTAAATAAATTAGTTAGTACAATAATATTACTAAACAATAACTTGGAATCATTAAAGATTTATGGTATTTTAAATACCTGCACCAAAACCTTACTTAACAACCCTTTAATGGGAGTTAGGCTTCATACTACTAATATCTGTACAATGTGATACTTATGGGAATGAGAATTATAAATTCTCAGTAAGGAATTAAATACCTGTAAAATAAACTTTAGAACCCAGCATATATAACATATATACACATCTTAACGTGAGCTCAAAACGTTATGAGGTCTTGACTAATGGCCACTAGTACGGGTTCTATGGCGGGGAACCCATCCTCAACTTAGTCCTTCTTACAAGAGCTTAACTCTTGCCTTAGCAAGCTTGGCTTGCCATTACTTACCCTTACTCACACTGTACAGGAGTTCTTGGTGGCTCATTCTTACTAAGCTTGGTAGCTTAGCTAGGGTACTCTTGAGCGTCAAAGCCCATCTTGAATACTTAGTACCCTGTATACTTACTTAAGGGCTATTTAATTACATAGTCCTTAAGTCACTTCTTGTCCACCTCTTACTCTCTTAATTAATGCATTGTAAAAATACATAATGCATCAATTTTAATTTGAACTTAAAATCCCTTACCTTGAATAATTAATGCAAGCAAGCACCAACTTCAATGTCCTTATGGTCTCGGTTTTTGTATTCTTCTTTGTACCTTTTATAGTAGCTTGAGTATTTCTCTTTTAATTGATCATTTAGCTACATAAATAAATCATAATTAGGACAATATTACAACATTCCTTATGGTTTAAGTGGTTAGGAATAACCCTCTCAATGGATTCCAATTAATCGGCCCTTTACTTAACAATACATAAACAAATGTTTCTTGGTCTTCTTTGATTTCTTATTGCTAGCTTAACAATTCTAACAATTAATTAAAAATTATTTTATTTTTTGTAATTTCCTCCCAGCCGAAGCAACCAAAGGAAATAAAATATTTTCTACACCTCCCCAATTTCAACCGTAGCCTTAGGTTCCTTTAAATTTCTTGCTTGATTCAAGCTTCCATGCTTAATTCTCTCAAGAAACATGCTTGGAACCAATTTAATCAATAAAACCAGCCTCTCCACCAACAAAATAAACCAGGAAATTGAGGGAAAAATAAATACTTGCTTGCTTACCAAAAGTGAGCTTAAAACTTAGCTCCTTATGCAAGAAATCCAACTTTTCTCCCAATTTTCCTTTGAATTTGTGATTAATTTGGTGGATTGGAGCTTGGATGGTGCAGTCATGGAGGTTTGAAGGAGAGGGAAGGAAGCTTTCGGGTGGTGTCAGGAGATGGATGAAGAAGACAATAACCAAACAAAAGAATTGAGTCAACTTTGGCATGCTACGTATTTGTCACGTAGCTGGTCTCTTCTTTGCACTCATTAGTACGTTGGAGACTTATCTGTAACTTAAAGGAAACCTTAGGACCAAAACGGGAGTTATTCCGCCCCTGAATCCTTCTTTACCTTAATTAGACGCCTAGTCCTCAGCTTTGAAATACGTGCAATTTAAGTCTGATACTTTTAAAGGTTACATATAAACGATTTATAGACAATTTAGAGAAGTCACAATTTCACAATGGTAGAGTGGGAATTATGAAAAACCGTGATAACTTAAATTCAATATTTTTCTATCCTCTACCCAACTGTGAAATAAAAATGGGTCACTATATAAAATAACTAAAATGTCGTTCTTGGTCCGGTTTTTCTTAAATGACCAATTTTGTCATCTTTAAGTTACTATACTTTATTAAACCAATAATTTGCTTGCATTAAATATTCTAAGTATATTAAATTACTAAAATAACTAAAATTACCTCAATAATCATGATCTGAATTTTTGAAAAGCCATTACAGATAATATATCAAATATGTTTTTATATCAGTTTTAATATAATAATATTTTTTTAAAACCTCTAAAATTCAGCTGGCTATGTTCTCTCTCCCTCTCTCTCTGGTTTCTCTCTCTCTGGTTTCTCTCTCTCATTTTTTTGTTCACTGCCTAACGATATACTTAAAAGTCAACCTGGCCAGCTCTAAATAAGATGATATGTATGAGCTTCCATTAACGTATTAACTAAAAGGGTATAATCTGCCTTTTTCTATCATATATACCCTGAACCAATGTACCAAAAGGAAAAAAAAACCACGGAGATTACTGGTCAACCAAAACAATATAATTAATATGATCTTCCCTCAACTAATGTAGTATTGACTAGGGTCGGTGCGTATGAAGCCTTGTTGGTCATTGGAATGCAAAAGTCCGCGAAATTTTCGCTTCACTTGTTTTTTTAGTCATCCAACATCTCAAGTCAAACCCCAGCTCGGTCCTCCCCCAATCCATGGAATTAAATATAATGATATATTGTACATTGCAGTAAGTGGTATATGATATAAATTTTTTTACATTTTATTATTTTTTTTATAGGACATATTATGGTATTTCACATACCGGTAACTTTTTATGTAAATTAAAAAAAAATGTGGTATATTACAAATGTCATGAGATACGTATTGTAGTATTCTATTTTTTGTGGATATTTGTGTGATATTTTTTTTGTCATTTTACATCAAAATATCATACATAAATATATAAAATAGTAAAATATAATTAATATACATATTTTAACATAAATATTTACTTTGCTTTCTTGTTTTGGGTATTAAAAAATTTATTGTTATTATTAAATTATTATTATTTTTCTCCTATATCAATAAATTAATTTTTTTGTTGAGTAATATTTATTTTGCTCTTTATATAATTTTTTTTTTATGTTTTTCATATAAAATTATCTTCTATCATATATATTTTATTTATATTTAACAAATTATGATGAAAAAATTAGGATACAAATCAAAATATAGCATTGGATAGGGTTGGTGCGTATGAAGCCTCGTTGGTACATATGAAGCCTGATTTAGTCCATGCTAATGAAGCCCTAAACCCTAATCAATACTAATGTAGTATTGACCATTAGTATTGACTAGGGTTGGTGCGTATGAAGCCTTGTTGGTCATTGGAATGCAAAAGTCCGCGAAATTTTCACTTCATTTGTTTTTTTAGTCTTCTCACAACTCAGGTCAATGCTAGCTAGCTAGGTCCTCCCCCAATCCATGAAATTAAATACAGTGTTATATCGAATGTTACAGTAAATAGTACATGATATTAATATTTTTACATTTTATTATTATTTTTACATAAAATATTATTGTATTTCACATATTGGTAACTTGTTAATATAATTTTTTTTAAAAAAATCGTGGTATATAGCAAATGCTACGAGGTGCGTATTACGGTATTCTATTTTTCATGGACATGTGTGAGATGTTTTTTTCTTGTCATTTTACATCAAAATATCATACATAAATATATAAAATAGTAAAATACAATTAATATACATATTTTGACATAAATATTTACTTTGCTTTCTTTTTTTTGGTATTAAAAAATGTATTGTTATTATTAAAGCATTATTTATTTTTCTTTTCTCTTGTATCAATAAATTAGTTATTTTTTTTGTTGAGTAATATTTATTTTGCTCTATATATAAGATTTTTTTTGTATAAAAAAATATCTTTTATCATATATATTTTTATGTATATTTTATGATGAGAAAAATTAAAATACATATAAAAATGTGTAAAAAAAATTATATAATTTATTTGATCTTTAAAATAATATTCTAATGTTTATTTTTTGTGAAAACAGTAATGATGTGCAGCTCAGTATATAGTATAGTATCTATTAAAAGCATAGGATGTGGTATATCTAACAGTAACGGTATTTAACAACTTTCCTAAAACAGCCTAGTTAGCCCTCTATAAATAACCTCCTCCTGTTCCTTCCAAGTTGAAGACAAAACAAAGTACTCCTACGAATCCTAGCTACGTACACTCTTACCTATGAATATGCCTCAGCAGGTTCAGAATTCGTCCAAGGTTGGGATTATCGGGGCTGGGATTAGTGGTATTGCTGCCGCCAAACAACTCTGCCGGTATGACCCAATAGTGTTTGAGGCGACTGACTCTATTGGTGGTGTTTGGAAGCACTGCTCGTTCAGTTCCACGAAACTCCAGACTCCGAGGTGCGATTTTGAGTTCTCGGACTATCCCTGGGAGGAACGGGATAATTCCAGCTTCCCTTCTCACCTTGAGATTTTGGACTACTTGCAAGGCTACGCCACACACTTTGATGTCCTCAAATTCATCAAGTTCAACTCCAAGGTGGTCCGGATTCGCTACATCGGCCAAGACGACGTCGTCTCCTATGCACCTCTCCTCAGAGGCTTTCCCGTGTGGGAGGTGGCCGTACAGCAGCAGCCTAATCGTACCATTCAGGTTTATGCATGCTGCGCATATATATCTATCTTTCAATCATTTCATTAATGCTTCAAATAATTAAGAAAATATATGTATATATATGCATGCATGGTTTTCATATTCTAAATATATATATATATATATATATATATATATTCCATTTAATTTCCAATTGCAAAAGATACTAACATTAAGCAACGGATTTAATTGTATGTATTAATTATTATATCGATCCTTAGTGGTACGCTTTCGAGTTACTGGTTATTTGTATCGGAAAGTACGGAGATATCCCGAAAATGCCCACGTGCCCGCCAGGAAAAGGTGAACAAGTATTCAATGGGAAGGTGATGCACTCCATGGATTACTCTAAACTCGGCAAAGATGACGCTCATGAGGTCCTGAGAGGGAAGCGAGTTGCCATCGTTGGCTACAGAAAATCGGCTATCGATCTGGCTACAGAGTGCGCTGAGGCCAACCAAGGTACCTACATATTTACTAATTAATCCAAATTAATAATTAACTATTTTCAAATTATATATGTGTGTGTGTGTGTGTGTGTGTTTTAATCTGGTAAATTAAGGATAGTGATAATATTAAACGGCTTTATGTATATTTTCAATCTTTCTTTTTCTGTCAGCTTACTGTTCTTGTAATTGTTTCTCTGTTGTTATGAGGGGTTATATAGCTGACTCAATTTTGTTCCGTTGCATGTTTCATTTGTCTGCAACTTTGTCCCTTCCAACTTCTGGCTGGCTTTTTAATGAAATTATCATCCTAGCCTCCTGTCTAGAAAAAATGATACGTACTAGTATACACACATATATAAGCACGTACTAATATATGTACATGTACATATACGAGTATGAGTACATATGGGTGAAATACTGGGTCAGTAGGTAGACAAGTCGACAGGTAGGATAAATATTTTAATTTGACCCGCCAGGTGATAGGTTGAAGTACGTACGTTGACCATTTTTATAATGTAAAGAATCAGTGTTGACTGGGCACTTAGTAGTGTTAAATATTAGTGTAGTTAGTAATTAACTATATTAATTTGGCGCCTAATATTTTATGTTCTGACTTGATTTATTTATTTATTTTTGTTTGGAAACAAAAAGGAGCAGATGGTCAACCTTGCACGATGGTGATAAGGACTTTGCATTGGACTGTTCCAGCTTACCGGATTTGGGGATTGCCATTTTTCTTATTCTATTCCACGAGGTCCTCCCAGTTGATCCACCAAAGTCCCAACCAAGGCCCCCTCAGGAACTTACTTTCCCCTCTTTTCTCGCCTTTGGTAATTTTCAGTTAATTGCTTCCACAAGTGTATTAATCTAATATTGGACTATACACACACACACACACACACACACACACACACACACACACATATTTAAATTAAATTAACATTGTCGTAAGTTAAAGCATATATGTCTCCATTTCTGTCTAGCTACCATCTGATTTAGTTTGTTAATTAATCTTGGGGGTCTCAGAGAAAAGCAGTTTCCAAGGTGATAGAATCATACTTGGCGTGGAAGCTTCCGTTAGAGAAGCATGGGCTGAGACCAGAGCATCCATTCGAGGAGGACTATGCTTCTTGCCAGATGGCCATCCTGCCGGAAAACTTCTTTCCCCAGGCTGACAATGGGAGGATATTGTTCAAGAGAACGTCAAAGTGGTGGTTCTGGTCCGGAGGACTTGAATTCGAAGACAAGACCAGATTAGACGCGGATCTTGTCCTTCTCGCCACCGGCTATGATGGCAAGAAGAAGCTCCAAAACCTCCTCCCACAACCCTTCTCCGATCTCTTCTTCGATTCATTCGACATGATGCCTTTGTACAGGGGAACCATCCACCCGCTGATCCCGAACATGGCGTTCGTGGGGTACATCGAGAGCGTTTCGAATCTGCAGACGGCAGAACTGAGGTGCAAATGGCTGTCGAGGCTGGCGGAGGGCGTTTTCAAGCTACCGGAGAGGGGCGAAATGCTGGGACAGGTGTGGAAAGAGATGGAGATCATGAAGAAGACGACCAGATTCTACAGAAAGCAGTGCATTTCGACGTTCAGTATTAACCACAGCGACGAGATCTGTGAAGAGATGGGATGGAGGCCCTGGAGGAAGAAGAATTGGGTCTCGGAAGCTTTCACCCCCTACAATAGCCAGGATTATGCAGAGGATCGATCCATATGTATAATTAATAAGAATTGAATGGTCATTAAGTTATAAGATTTTAATCATCACACTGCTGTTATTAATTTCAATTACAGCTTGCTAGCCTAATTAATTAAATAGCATTAATTACTGGGAATAAACAAAAAAGAAAAGGATATCTAATTAAGTTAGGCCGTCCGGTGTACAATTAAAAGGGTTTCGTTTAATTAATCACCTGTTTCTGATTCTGTTGCCCCAGTTCATATTTGGATGATGTGTTCAACGAATTCATTTATTCATAATGAAATAGACTGAAATGTGTCTGCAAAATTGATTCCAGACCAGAGCGATGTGTTAGGTTTATACCGACTGGAATCTATGTTTGTGTATGTAACGTTAATTTGCTCAGCGGATTGATCACGAAAGCGTACGGGACTTTCAAACACGTGCTGACGTGACATCAGATGCCATGCAGCACAGACTTCTTTGACTACTTCTTTTTTCCACATTTCTTCATTCCTCTCAGAAATTTATCCATTCACCTTTTTTAAAAAAAAAAATTCAACATTCAATTTACTGTTACTATTTTCATTTAAATTTTTATCATTATTCAAAAAGGAAATTTTTTTATACTCATCAAAACTATACCTCACAAAATCTCAAAAAATAAAAAAAGAATCTTTAATCCTAATTTAAACTCTTATTACACAAAATCTTAAAAAAAATTTCTGTTTAGTTGCAGGAGTAAAAAATAAAAGAATAATATACACTATTTTCTGAGTCTAGAGATACAATTTAAAAAAAAACTTATTTTCTGTGTCTAGAGGTATAATTTTTTTGAAAAAAAATTGGAACTAAAGAAGTATAGATTATATTAAAGTCAAGAGGCCGGAAAGAGATGTATTACATATCAAGGAGAGTTTGAAGACATCTCCAACAACTTTCAAACTCTCATCTTTGAACTGACCCGAATTACTTGAACTTTAGAAGTTTGCTTTTCGAGCCAAAGCTCTAGTTCACATGAATTACTTCTACTTAAGTTTATTATATGCTGCCTTTGTCCTAAGTTCTTTACACAATTTAAATATTTTAACTTAAGTTTGATTTAAAATTTTTTATATTAATATCTGTTAATTTTTTTAAAAAAATTATATTTAAAAACAATAAGATTGTCTTATAGTTTTTAAATATAAACTTTAAAAAAATTATTAAATATTAATATAAATAAATTTAAGTTAAATTTAACTAAAAAACTGAAATAGTGCAAAAAACTTGAGATGAATGAGTAGTAATTAGTTTGATCAGCAAATCCTGTAATTGCACGGAAAATAATAATAATAATAATAATAATAATAATTTTGTCAGACTCAGCTCAGGCGGCTCAGGCCCAAGATGGGTTAAGTAAAACGCAGTTTTACTGTTGTACAAGTTGGGCATAGATTAAGATTCGAAGCCCGAGATTGGCAAGGTTCAATTTGTTTTTATTCTTCGTTTGTGTTTCTAAATGTAGTAATACTACTTCCAAAATTTCTTTTTAAATATAATCTTCCATTTAGGTTTTATACGATTGGTTAGCAGTGAGAGCGGAATTTGGTCATCATAACAATCAAACATTAAGAAACTTCAGTTGAAAAATAATTTGAAAATGGGCCAGTTTGGTTAAAGCCTAAAAGCTTAAACGAGTCAGCCCAAACCCGAGAAAAACCTGAAGTGTTTGGGCCCAAAACACACACAACGATAACTTCGCAGTACTTAACACATTTCGCATTCCATTGCAGCTTAGGACATTGTTTTGGTTTTAGGTACATCCTCCACTCCATTAATGAAAAATAATATCTTTAATGAATTATTTGGTACAGAAGCTTTCCATTTAAAAGACCTTGAATCTAATTAAAAATCTATAAACTGACTGAGCCTGAGCCAATTTGAGATGTTATGTGCAAAAATAGGCCACATGCTGGCTATTATTTTACTCTGCTGCGGGACAAAATTGGACTCAAGTCGAGAATAAAATAAGAATATTCAGAAACATTCCAAAGTTTTCAATTTTGAAGAAACTTCTGGATTGCCTTCTATCACAAGAAAAAATTGTTAGTGGCACATTACAGCCTCACTCTCAGAAACTCTTGAATTTATTTATTTATTTTTGATGAGATTCTGCAGGAAAATATAATAGAGAAAAACCATATGTGACGAGAGAATTCGCTGATCATGTGTCTATATCGACAAATGGGACCGTAGGCACATCCCTTAACAAAATAGGTGGATCAATCGTGCCCCGTTTTATAATATTTACCCTCAAAAAACTTCCAAGAAACAACACAATATTATCCATGAAACGAGGGCAAAATTAAGCATGCAAGAAAAAGATTTCCAATTGCAGATAATTTCTCAATCATATTGACTATGAGACTGACACAGTACAATAACATATGCTCCTCTATCACATTATTTCCCTCGTTGGCTTGCTTGCCCACCACTTTCACATATTTGCAAGCCTTATTATTATAGTGAAGGATCTCAGGATTACTTGCCCAAAACAAAAAAAAAAAAAAAAAAAAAAAAGAAAAGAAAAGAGGAGAGCAAAAAATTTCAATCCCAACAAAAAAGGGGAAAATAGAAACATAAAAAAAGGAGCCAAAGATTTGATTAATAAAAAAACGTAATCAATCCTTGTCAAGCAAGCCAGTCTCCATCCAGTCCTCCAACTTCTCCAATTTCCAAACTGTCAATCGCAAAATCACAACAAAGAAACAAGAAAATTAGTCATTTAACCGAACATAATAGTAACTTTTTCCTCACAAATTGAAACAAGAGAAAAGGGGCAGAATTAAAAAAAATAGGGTCCAACTGATTAAACTGTTATTGTTGTGAGCAGAGATAGAACCAAGGGGTGACGACCTAGAACTACGAGAAATCATTCTATGGCAGGAAAAGCAAGCTTATGAAATTTTGAGGCAACAATAAAAAAGGGTCAGAGTTCCATGTAAATCAATTTGGTCACACGTGAGCCGAAACCGCCTCGCCATTTTCCTTAGGATAAGTTCCAATCCAAAAAGACGATTGGTTCTAAAGGATAAGCACCAGACACTTGGACTACCTTTCAGCTAAGGTTTCTTACCACAGCCCACTTATGTTGATTCAACATGCTTGATGAATTAGTTTGTCATGTACACTTCTAAAGGAGGAGAAGAACAAATCAATTTAACACTAGCAAAGAAACTACACTTGTACAAAAGACCAAATTTACGCCCGTAATAATGAGATCTAAGCACCAATTTAAATGTTTAAACCAAGGTATAGAACTAAGAATGTTAACCAGAGTAACATAAAAGAATTTTATAAAAGTGAAGTCTATAAATCGACATGCTAAATAGTTAATAGACCCTATAAATCATTGTGTTTAGTGTTAATACACTGTTTAAAAAGCAGTAAGTGAAATTTGCATCCATTAGGACTGTAAGCACCAAGAAAATGAGGTGGCCCTTTCCTGTGTCTGATGGCGTTGAAAACAAGGAAAAGGACATCAGAAATGCTCGGTTTCCTACAGAAAGGCTTCTTGTTTACAGAGTTTATTGCCTGAAAAGCTTAGGAAATGGGTGCATGTGCAGCCTGCCTTCATCTTACTTTTCAATTGCCTCGCTGTTTGTAAAGATTTAATAGTTTTCAACTGAATTTACTCCTATCAATCCTGCTCGAAATGATCCCAGAACCCAAATCACCAAAATCATTTTCAGAACAAACCTTGTATTGGATAGAAAGGTAGATTTGGTTGAAACTTCCTTTCAAAGCTTCAAAAGCTATAAGAAAAAAAGGCGATGGAATTGGAAATACGAGGAGGGGGAAGAGAGAATGACTCTTACCAGGGCAAGGCAGGATCAGGGTAATAATCATCAAAATGTTGTTGCAAGCAGGTCTCACTTGCATTCATCCAGTCAGGGAATTCCATGACTTGATCAAATGGGGTGTAGCCATCATCCTCTACCTTCACTTCTGGGCCAACTTCCAAGGTGTTCAAGAACTTGAACCACCATGCTGATGTCATCAAATTCATGGTGTCATTCCACTCCATCTGATGCTGCTCCCCTATTGATCTGATCTCAGCCATCTCCTGATCATCCATGGCATGGTGCAAGCCGCCCCCACCATAAGATTCAGCAGCTTCAGCCATGGAATAGAGGCCTCTCTCATATGAGATCGCTGCTGATGGAACTTCCTCGGTAACAACAGACAGGGTCGGGGAAGATGTTGATGATGGAGATGAAGATGAATAGATGGAAGGATTGTGGTTGCTGTTGTCGCTGTTAGCGTCAAGAGTGGTGTCTATGATGTTGAAATCATGAAAATTCAGGTTTAGGCCTAATGTTTGGTTTGGCAAAGGAAAATTCAGGTTCTCTGCAGCAGATGGAAGCAGTGGAGAAACTGGCCAAGAAAATGGATTTTGAGGGGGAGGGGGATGGGAGAAAGATGAATAAGAAAAACTATCCAGGTAAGCGAAGTTGTCTGTGCTTGATGGGTATATTCTAGGATTTCTCCTAGATTTCATCCTTGCTTCCTGCTCAAAATATGGAGGTGAAACATGCAAGGATGGAGATTGGTCCTGATGCACCTCCTGCTGTTGTTTCCGCCGTTGTTCATCGGCCTGTTTCATGGCTGCTCTGTGGAATTTGAGAGCAGTAACAATTTCTCTCCGGGCTTCAGCCATGTTAAGAAGCCTCTCTTGATAAGGCCTGCTGGTATGAAGCCTCCTCCTGACTTGTTTTTTGTGTTGTTGAGGTGGTTGCTGCCGATCGGTATGTGGTGTTTCACTAGCCCCTTCACTGATTTTGGAGGAATTTTGGTCACGTAGCCCATTCCCATCAGCAGAATCAGCGCCTTTGGGGTTTGTGGGATCTTTGGCTCTGGAAGAGGTCAGCTGTTTCACTAGGCTTCTGATATAAGCACCAGACAGCTGAGGCTCTTCTTTGAGCTCACCAACTTTATCAATTTCCATTGCGTCTTTGATTTCTTGCCTTAAGGATCGACCTCTCATTTCTGTCTTTGAAAGTTGGGAATTTTTCTCTAATTTACACTCTAGAAGGCAGCCAGAGAAGGGGAGAGGTGGGCTAGAGAATCATAGTCTGTCTATCATACACACTGTTGAAAGACAAAAGTACACAATGCAGGGAAGCTAGGGCCTCATAGGTGATATAAATATTAGGTAGGGACTGCCTAGGGTTTTAAATTGTTTTTGGACTTTTCCCTGTTTTGGCAAACCGCAGTTGTTACTTGTTACCATTCTATTAACAGCTTTAAATGAACAGGTAGAAGGCTTGCATTACTAAACTACCCTTTCCTTTGCATGAATTTACAGGGTAGACTGCAAAAATTAAAAGCCCCAGCCATTACTGCCACTCTTACTGTTGGTCTGCCTCTTCTAATGACTTTAAGGGCCCGAGGCCAGACACCCAACACTCATCTCCATTCACGAGATAGCAACCTAGATTATGGATCAATCTTGCATCCAAGGACCCAAGTTGGTAAATACTTGATATGGATATGACATTTTAAATAAGAATGACTCATGCTGGTGTCTGTAAATAAGTTGAGTATATAGCAAGTAACCTGTAGATATGTGTCCAAATGATTTAAGGTTAAGGCCCGATGCTAGGATCAAGTAGTTCTAGTTCTTCAACTCCCACCGAGATATGTGTTTTTATTGGTCATCAAAGACACAAACGGTGAGACCGAGACCTTATATATTGGATCATTTACCAAAGGTTATGTTATATATCTATTCAGTGAGGAAAAGGTAAGGGGGACAGTGAAAGAGTAGTGCAAAACCTGTCACTGTTTCCACAGTAGCATCTGCTCAAGCCAAAGTCACAGAGAGCGGTTGTACCACGTGGTTACATGGATCTTCCTTAATTAAGAAGATGAAGCCTTTCCTAGGAGGAATTAAGATCATGAGAAACCCATCAATTCTTATGATGTAATAAATAGATATCACATAAAGGGTTTGGTGCCTGGTGGATGGTCCTTCATCATGTGAAGGACGCGGCCTGCAATTCCTTGCTAGCAAGCATTTAAGTTCATCTGGCAACAGCTTCAATTAGTGAATTCTCGATTCACCAATGATGATAACAAAACCACAGACACAGGTTCGTTTACACTTGGGACTAATTCTAAATCTACGAAAGTTTTCACAAAAGAGGACTTTTCCTAGTGACGCTAAAATATTCCAGTTTGCAAGATCCACTTAAATTTGTACCATCCACAACTATTCGACAAACTTCCTGCATTTATATTTTTCCAATTTCTTTGTGTCCCATAGTATGTGTTTCTTTTCTATATTCATACATCATTTCACATGTACACTTCTCGCCATGTAAAGTCCATTTGTACTTATCATTATAATTAGACTGTTTAGTTAGGGGTAACCTTAGATAAATGTACTTCTATGGCATCAGATCTATCACTTTTAGAAGAAAAACAAAAGAAAAAAAGCAAACCGACATATTATAGAGGACGGACTATCAGTTTGAAGAAATCGCCTTTATATAACTTTTTATATGTATAGCACCAATCTTACTGCCTTAAACTATAATTAAAAAAAATAGTACAGGGGTATTCTAGGATGTCCTGTCTGTGAGTACTATGGGACCAGGCTCAACAGAACGTCAGCAAAAGCCCAATGAGACTGACAGAAGAATCTTCATTACTGTTGTAACCTTCTTTTGGTTTCCCTTTTCAGGAAATAAGAGAAAATTTCCAAAATTTGGGTGTAGGATTAAAACAAGTTGCTCAAAATGATTTTAGTCCGTTCATGGAACAGAGAACTTGGACCTTTTATAACGCCATTTGCACAGCATGTTAAAGGACAGAAATGCTCCATACCCAACTTCTATCTCCCATGGGATAATACTATATTGCCCCCGTGTTGTTGCTGCCAGTTTTACTATTAAGCATTTTCACTTTCAATTTCTTACTCCTCAGGTGGAGATACAGGGCCAGAAGCATGGCTGCTGTGGCTTTTTAGCAGGCACTAACTACAGTGGAAATCAGCCTGCACCACTAAATTCTACTTTAACTGTAGTACTATATTCAGATTTAAACTGACCCTTCTCAGTCTATATGAGTAGAATCAAAAAAATTTACAGAACAAATCCTTTGTTTCAGACTCTAGCGAAGGTGCTTAGTTAGCCTATCATGATGACACCCTATCAAAGTATTGAAACAGTTAAACTGTAATCCACCCCCCCCCCCCCCCCCCCCCCCCCCCCCCGGGCCACATCAAAGTTTCATTTTTTTCTTTTTATTTTTTGTATTTGTGATGTCAACAGATCATATTAATATCCCTTCCCAAGTCAAGTGCTTACCTCATCAACATGGCCATTGTATAAGAACCTCCAAAATCATCTCCGGTTTTTCACAACTGAATGGAATGGAAGGCTTTATATATGCAGAAAACAGTTAGTAGTCAAATTATCAAGGAAATGTGAGAAAGTACCGCAGAATTCACATTTCGGAACCACAGTATGGTCATGTGGCAAAATGTATATATGACCATTCTTATTGAGTAGGAAGATGTAAACTAGCTTAGCTAATAAAATTTTTGGTGTTGCTGCTAGAATTTGGGATTAAATACCTTCTAAGAGGAGGAGTTAAGAGAAAGGATAGAGCTACCTCCAGCATATAAACTCACTGGTTTCCCACCATGAGAGCGATAGAAGCAACAATGAAGATTTTTGCATATCCTTATTTATTTATTTATTTATTTTTTGGTACCAGTTTGTTCCCATGTTAAGAGTCTTCCCTTCCAGCTAACGTTACACAGAAGCTACTAATAATCAAAATGTAACCAAATTCTCCAATTCTTCTTAGTTTCAAAAATATCTTTATAAAAAATTTGAAACCTGGATACCAATTGTCCATGTATATGCAAATACTTATATTGTTTGTTTGACCATGAGCTAGACAGATGCACTGTTCAATTTGAAGATGTGAACATCTATTAACACACATCTAATAATTTCTCCTGAAAAAAGAAACCGAGGACCAGCTCCTGCCAACTTATCACCAACTTTACCAACTGTCCTCCTCATCCATTCCCCCTTTTATTTCATTTTTTTCCAAAAAAGAAAATTCCAGAATTTCCAATTCATGTCCTTAAATTATCATCTCCAGAGCCTAAATCTTCAATATAATAACCAACAAAATCCTGAACCCAAATAGTTGGAATCGGCAATGTCAAAATCAACAAATGGAGAAAAAAAAAATTCCTACTCAGCCTTCTTCCAAGTTCCAAAGGATAACACACAGTGGTACAATGGAATCTCACAAACATTATTCCCAGTTAACGGCAGCAGGAACATATTATTTTTACCCAATAAAAACAAAACATGAATGTGTATAAGCCAGAGGCAAGCTTACATCAGAACAAAACTCCACCATAAAACAATGAACCATAAATAAATATCAGCAAATATATATATATATCTATCCAAATAACGATAAGTAGTGGTAATAATAATAATAATAATAATAAAATCAAGGAGAAGAAGGGAAGGGATGAGAGAGGAAACAGGCCTGTGGTGGTGCTGGTGGTGGGAAGTGGATAGAGATGAAAAAATATGATCAGCTTCTCTGTGTTCTCTTCTGAAAAACACCAGTTTCCACCAATCCCCTTCACGCGCAGATGAAAAAGAAAACTCCCCACGACGAATCACATTTCCTCATCACCTCACCTCACATGCTGATCTCCCTCTCTCGGCCTTTGGATCCCATTCACACGGCTTCACCTCAATCCTAAAATCGATCTCCTAATTTACCGTTTTGTCCTCACTCCTCTAGTTATTGCTCTCTCCCTCCATTTACTCTAAAGTCGGGTAAAGTTGTTTGCTCTATTTAAGATTGGTATTTGGTGCCCTTTTTCTTTTTCGAAAGGTTTTGGTGCTGAAATTAAAGAACCATATAATTATACTCCTCAGTTTTATATCTCTTTAACACAACCAATTGATTTGATGCGGAGATTAAAGAAAGAGAAAAAATTGTATGTTATTTTTACTTTTACCTTTAAATTTTTTTATTTCACATAATTTGAAAAAATTGAAAGAAGTGAATATTGTAGTGATAGTTTGAATGATACAATGATAAGACAATTTACTGAACATATAAATGTTGCGGTTTAGAATTTCAATTTCTATCCTTTCATTTTTTTTTATTTCTTTATCTAGTCATTGATAATTAAAATAATATTTTTTGAATTTTATTTTAATTTATTTTTTAAATTTAATTCTAAATCGTGAATCTTATTAGACCAACTGAATATGGAATTTGTTTAGAAATTCTTGATATCTCAGGACTTTACTAAATCTACCAAAACTTTTAGAGGACATCTTGTTCAAACCGTACATCTTATCAGACCAATCAAATTTGAACAAATAAATCTATATCAAGATTTTATCAAATCTACCAAAAATAATTTCTTGAAGATTTATTTAGTTTTTATCACCTTAATTCAATTAATTTTTAATTTATTGGAAAAAACAACTAAATTAAATTATTTAAATAAAATTTTGTTTACTAATCTTTCTTTGTAAACCATATTGTTCTAATTATAAAAGGATGTTGTTCCTTTCATATAAATTTTTCATTCATTAAAATGTTATTTATTTCATAAGAAATGTTGTTCTATAAAATAAAATTATTCCATCAGTAAAACATATTGTTTCACTAATACATATTTATTGTTCCATAAAAGGTTATTTATTTTATAAGAAATGTGTTCTAGACATCGTAACAATCTTAATAAAAAAAATGCTCTCCACAAAAAAAAAATGCAAGGTTTTCCATTTTTTGTTATCCCAAAAAGAATGCAACATTTCCCATTTTAGTAATCTTTTGGGATCAATTTCTTATATTGCCATTTGACACCAAAACCAATGTCATTTGGTTAGTTCTTTTGATGTAATTGAATGGTACTCTTTCCTCCTTTCTTTTGCCTGCCTCTTTATCTAGTCACTCTACTTTTAATCACCGATTTCATTCTAACATGAATCACCATCATCGATTAAAGACCAGAATCATGGGGGAAAAGTGATCAAGGTTGATTCGGCAAAGATAGATGTTGATTTGATGAAGTTTAAGGTTGATTTGGTCAAAGATCAAGGCCGATTAAGCAAAAAATCAATGGCAATTAGGCGACGGCAGCACGATTTTGACTGGCCATGACTTTCTCACATATGCAAAAACCAAGAATGGTGACGGTAATGTCATTGAGGGATTGGTCTTGTGAGAATGTGTTATGGTTGAATAGGAGATTAATTGGGTTGCGAAGATCTATTTGGTGACGAAAATTGATTTGATGGCGAATATTTATTTGGCAGTGAAGATCGATTGGATAGGTCTTCTCGCATATGCAAAGATCAAGGTTGGCGACGATGACGACGATGTCGAAATGAGGGTGAAGGAGCAGAGCTTGTTGTCGAGGTTGAAGGAAAGAGATAGCTGGTCAAAGCAATGACAGTCTGAAAGAAAGAGGCAGATAAAATAACAACAGCAAAATTGGAAGAATAGGGCAAAATCCTTGGCAACTAAATATGTGTGTCCACAGAAATGTTTCAATATTTCTAGGACAGATGGAGTATTATTTATTTCATAAAAAATACTATTTAAAATAAAATGACATTTTTTTAAATATGATGAACTAAATGTATAGCGCATTGCACTTGTTGCAACTTATAAAGTACCATACTCCTCCTATTCATTTAATTTAAAAAAAAAAAAAGCAAGGTGAGTTGCAACATGGGCCAAGCCCACAAAGTACGTAAATAGGAGAGGAATGGATTGAATAATAAAAGAAAATGGGACCACACGGGGTACAGGAGGCAGAAGGCGAGGATGTGATGGGATGGGTTGCAATCAAATGGGTTATAGTAATTTCCATCGAAGATGGAAGCAATTGCTGACACATACCACAACATGAGCAACAATTTCTCCTTCTAATCAAAGGCCGCTTGCCACGCGCTACACCCCGCCGTCAATCGAGACAACAACTTCCACGTGCCCACCTCCACCACCCAAACCAGATCACCACTCTAACAATGCCTTGGAAAAACATTTGAAGTTAAAAAAAATGGATGGACAAATTTGAAATCGATATCTTTTTTTTTGTAAATTATTTACTTTAGTCATTCATGGCTGATACTAAAAGTGACATTTACCATACACTAAAAAAATTCTATGATCGAGTATTGTACTACCATCATGTATGCAATTTTATCACAAAGTATTATATTTATGGCCATGTGCACATTTAGACCCTCAGCTTTGCAAACTTGCATGAGTTGGTCCTTTAACTTTGACTCATGATGACTTTGTCCTCAAATTTTGATAAACTACATAACTTAGTCCTCAAACTTTAGTAAATTACTTGAGTTCATCTTGGTTAACAGAAAACATGCACGGTAATGAACTCAACCCAAACAATATTTTAATCTCCCTCATCGCCATAAAATCCCTCATATTTTCACCTTTGTGTTGCCATAGATAACAATTACATGCCATTGTCCATTTTACTTCTATTAGATGTCGCTCCATTCTTCTACCGTTGGCAAAACTAATCTGCCCACCTGCCTCTGCACCACTAATCTTGGCTTCTTCTCTCTTACAAGGTTAAATGCCTCCCTTGGCAATTCTCTTCATCTATATCTCCAGCTGCCTTACTTATTTTTTCCAAGTTAAATGCCTCCCTTGGCCATTTGCTTCACCTGTATCTCTACCGGCTTTACTCATCTTCGCAACTATCTCTTCCTTACTTACTCTCCTCCACCTTCATTAATTTCAGTCCCTATATTAGCCTCTTCACCTTATAGAACAAACAAGGGCCAAAAAAATTGACTGCCATAGATACCTCAAATCTCCAAATTTTTTACAATTTTTGTAACATGAAGTTTAGATCTAGACTTAAACTAATTTCAGGATTTTACCTTATCATCATCATAGATTAAAAGAAGGGCAATTCTTGTCAATGATTCAACAAAGCAAGTATATTTCAGATAAAGGCCTAAAAGCCCAAGAAAAGTCAAGCTATGTTGTCACTATTGGATCATTTGGTGCCCAGTAAAGTTTATAATGACAGTATTGGGGAAGCAAGGTTGATGCCAAAAGGAACTTCAATGGGAGATGAAGACATCTATTGTTATAGGGAAAAGAGTCGACGGTAATGGTGAAAAAGAAGAAAAGGTTCAAGTGTCAACAAGAAAAACTAATGTCATTTGTCATTTCATACAATGAGAGACTAACTCACTAAATTTCCCAAAGTTGGAGGATTAAGTCTCACTGAGTTAAAGTTAAAGAACTAACTCGCTTAGGTCAACAAAGTTAGGAGCTTAAATGTGCACTTTGGCCTATATTCATTACACATTGTTTAGTTCACAAAAAATAATTCCTTATAATAATAGCTAAAATATGATGGAAAATAAATCAACTACTCCTGTAAAGAGATCATTGAAAACATGCAATTTCATAGTGATGATACATCGATTCATCATAACTATTTGAAATATGATTTCCTCAATTTTCATTAGCCATAACATTGTTAATTGTGGTGTTACATGAACCTCACAATATGACAAGTTATTTTCTACTCACAACATAAACTATATATGCTCATTTAGGAAGAGTTCTTTTAGTATTAACGTTAGATTTTTTAATACTCCTTCTATCCTAGCTTGATTGTTTGATTTCATTTTGTACGGAGTTTAACGAATACTAAAATTATGGCTCTTGTTTCCAATTTTACCCTCATTCTACTCTTACTCCTTCCCTATCACCCAACCAGCCATGGTTGTCTCTAGTTCACCCTAAAATTGAAATTCTTCTTAGTCAAATAAAAGAGATGATGAAACGGGCAAAACTAAACTAGAAGAAAAATGAAAATGAAGAATAAATGAGGCCAAAATCTAAGGCTAGGGCTACAAACTGCATTGAACGATGAGGAGGAAGAGTCATACAACAAAAATAAAATAAAATAAAATAAAATAGACGACGCCTCCATCTCTGCCTCGACTTATCATCGCCATACTTGCCTTGACCCCTCACTACTATCTTTCCTTAGACACATCATCATCATCCTTACCTCGACCCATCACCATCTTCCTTGCCTCGTTTCTTCACGTCCATCGTTACCTCGATTCATCACCTCCATCCTCACCTTAACCCATCACCGCTGTCCTTATCTTGATTCGTTGCCTCAATCGTTGGCCCTATCTATTGCCTCTATCCCCACCTTGACCTATCATTGCCCTCCCTGCCTTGGTTTGTTGCCTCTGTGCCCATTTTGCTCCTAGGCTTTTTTACTTCCCTTAACCTGGCTACTAACAACATCCTTTACTTGTACGGTTCGTGTTTGACCTTGGATCAAGCAAGGTGAAGCATTCATGATCGATTCTGACACCAACCCAACGAAGATAAAAAAACAAATATCAAAAAAGTAAAGGAGGGTAAAGAATGATGAGATTCAGTCGATATTAGTCTTCACCGGCACTTAGAGGCAATCTCGGCCCACTCGTGCCGGTAAATAATGAATAGACCTTTCACGGTGTCAATGGATCATTTCAATTCAAAGGGAAGGAAAAGTGAGGTTAGGGATTTTAATCGAGAAGCCTAGACAGTAATAGGAAAAATTTTGAGAATTTTTTGTTTGTTTAAGTTAAAAGTGCAAGTTGAAATAAGGGGTATTATGGTAAATAATATTTAAACAAATAAGAAAATGATGGAAGTAATTTGGGACAACTCAAAAAGAAAATTAGAGTAACTTTTCTAGGATAGAGAGATTAATTTATTAATAGTATATATGAAACCACTAAAATAAAAAATTAAAAGCTATTTTTTCCAAATTCTGAAGTTAACGTTAGGAATGTCAAAAAATACCCAACCCGGTCCCACCCTCCTCAAACTCAGTTACCCAAACCCGAATCCGACCTTACCAATAAAGCCATAGGGAGGGTATGAGTTTTAAGTTTTCCTACTGCAATCCTATTATCTTAGTATATTCATATTCAAAATATGATTTTATTTCAAAAATAAAATTATAATTTAACATAAATTTTCTTATACAACTTTAGTTTATGATTTTTTAAGTATTAATTAATTGTGAATATACACAAGTTTTTAAAAATATATGTAAATATATAAAAAGAAAGTCTAAAAAAAAATCAAATATATGCCTTAAAATGGATTAGTTTGTAGTACTTGTCTATCCATGAAGCAGGTATTACCCGAACCTAATTATTTGAATGGAGAGTTTAGGATTAGTTATACTCAGCCCAAACCCAGCCCGTTGATATCCCTAGTCAATGTCAAATAGGAATTAAGGCTATGTCACTTTAAAGAGAGCCATTATATCATAATATTTTTATCATGCATTTTTAGCTTATAAATGCATATTCAAGCATCAGCAAATTAATCTTGATTCTTAACAATTAGCTAGGAGGCTTGTGTTGATCTAATGATATCTTAAACTTTATAATATAAAGTCACACAATGTTTCACGTCACATTAACAAAGCTAATATTTGAAGGTGATGTTGTAGGTTTAGCCTAGGTGCCCTAATTCACTGAAATCAGTAGGCGCTCCTAAGCTTCATGAGCCGATTCATGTTTTTTTTTTTTTTTAAAACATTAAAAAAATACATTTTTTCATGAAAAAAAAAAAACACCACTTTCAGTGACTTGGGAGGATTCCAAGTCTGGCGATGAGGTGTGTGACGGCTACGACAACCTTGGTGATAGAGTGTTCCACCTGGTGAAGCATGGAGCTATGGGGGCTTTTTACTCTCAAAGGTCTCAACTTTCGCCATTGAAATTCAAATGGAGATTGTAATGGGCATTGGCATAGAGAATGATGTGCATGGGGCGCTAACACAACCCCAAGCTTTTTTGCGGAAAAAATACTACTATGCTACATATTTTAAAAGAAAAAATATTAAAGAAATATATTATAATAGATTAAGATACATGCTCATGAAATTGAAGCAAGATGGTTGAACTTTTGCAGGCCCAGCCAAGAGCCTATGTGCACATAGAGCATAATTTTCACTTTGATGTGTTTAATGATACAATAAATTTTCAGCTACTAGAAGTCTCTTCAAGTTTTAATCCGCAAATTATGATGCTTTTTAAACTAAGTTTGATTTAAACCAAAAGATGATTTTTAAGTCATTGGAGGCTAAATGCATTTACAACCTTACCAATAAATATTATCCTCGAGATTTCACAACAAATGAGCATGGCTTGTTAGGATTCTAGCTGAGATTCATGTTGATATATATTAGAAACTTGTATGATTTTCAAGGACTGTCCTTCATTGTTGAATTATGTAAGCTCTTATCAACTACTGGAAAGTTAAATTATTACTTTATTGTTGATAGATTGATTCATCTAGTATTGATTTCTCCTATGTCAACTGTCACAACTAAATGTATTTTCTCAACTTTGAAGATTAATTAAACCAGATTGCATAAAATAATGGATTACAACTTTCTAGATGATAGTTTGGTTTTATATATTAAAAAAGATATTACAATGGCATTTAGTTTAGATTTGATACTTAATGATTTTAAATATCTAAAAGAGCAACGTGTAAGGTTATGAGCTTTAATAACTTATTATTTTATCTTTTATAAACTTTATTTTTATTATATTTTAACATAATATTGTATAATCTATAAATTTTTTATTGTACTTTAACATCCAGCATCCCCAACTCTAAAATTTTGGCTAACCTGCTGGTAATGAGTTGAAGATTAAATGTCCTGAGCTTTCTCGCTTCCGTTTCTTTTCGCCGTCGAATCTATTTTGTCGAGCCCCCTCTGTTTTTTCATTTCTCTTTAAAAAGCCAGCTCTTAGGATTAACTACCAAAAAATCATCAAACTCATGCTTCCTTTTCAATTCAGTCCCTCATATAATATTTAAAACAAATAATCACTTAAAGCAAGATTATAAGAAGCAATTTATAAATATTTAATTTCTAGATTATTCTTTGAACTTTAATTCCTAAATTATTCTTTGAACTGATTTATATATTAAGTTTCATATTTATCTTATATATTTCTATACAAATTATCATAAAGTGAAGATTATACATACTGCTCCCAAATTTATCATATTTTTAATAAGGCTTTTTCCCGCTTTTCTCCCACCCCCACTTCCACTTTAGAGTCCCTAGGGTTTAGACTTGTAATATTTGTTGGTTATAATGGCTAAAATAATTAATTTTTTTTCCAAAATGACCAGACACAGCTCATGGTAAGCTAGTCTGTTCCTTTCTTCCTTACATTAAAAATCATTGCGATTGAAGTGTCAATTTTTAAATTTTACCACGTCAGTGAAAATTTTACAAAATTTAAAGGTCACTTTGTGTCTTTTTTTAAAGACGTAAGGATGACAGTGATTTTTTTTTAATATTATGTGAACCAAATCACAAATAATGAAAAAAATGAACTTGATTGAAATTTTAAATGGAATTTTGAAATGAGAACGGCATGAAAAAATAATGCAAAAAATTTACCAAACATAAAAATATTCCAGTAATTGTTGTGATGAATAAAGGATGTTTTAGTTACACTTCAAAATTCACAATATGTTCCAAAGCTGGGCGGTTCGTTTTGAAAATGTTCAACTCCTTTATATCTTTTCAACGTTTTTCTTTGCTTAAAAGGATAAATCCTCCACTAAACTTTTCACAATAATGAATACCACCCGTTATAGTTTTTCTAACAATTAAATTAACTATTAATGTTATATTATCGACAGATATTGACCACTCCACTGCTTTTTATCCAGCCCTATAATAATTTAAATAATTCTAATAATATGGCGACAAACATGACATGTATCCATGCCTTTTATCTAATACAACAAATCTCTCCTAAACTTTGGACCTTACCCTCTCACTCATCACTCATCTTCTTCTTCGATCTTGAAAAATAATAAGTCTCTCTCGCTGAATTCTTTTAATTTTGGATTCATAAGACTCCATGAGCAGCAGTTCTAGGGGCCAGAACTTCCGCCACCACGGCAACAACGACGACATAGAGAATACAAGAGTGTTGCCGCGACTGCCGGCCCAAGCTAGGACTTACACGAAAGAGGCGCTTGTCGAGCTCCATAAGAACACCAAAATCCCCAGATTCTGGCCCTACCTCCAATTTCGCTGCGTAGTCCGGTCCCTCTGGCTCTACCCCTGCTTCGACCCATGCCAGAATTTCAGCTAAGACACTTCTCCGAATCTGGTCATCAAATTTCATCAACTCCACTGTCTCATGGACATCTACAGTAGCGTAGCCGAAGATTGTATGAGACTAGCTAGCGTCAGCCCCAACCATGTTACCTTCGTGGCTACGTTGGCTTTTTACCAGATGGAGATGACCAGTTCTGTTTATTGGAGTGCGATAATCAACGGGTGCACGAGGAATGGGGTGTATGAGAATGTTTTTGAGTTGCTCGATGAAATGCCTGAAAGAAATGTCATTTTGTGGAGTAAGGTGGTTTTATTGCTTAATTTTTTAGGTAAAAAATTTGAGTTTAGAAACTAGAATTCTAGTATCGAATTCTTTGTAGAAACGCCAAATAAGTCTCTTTAGTGTCGAATTCTCCAGCATTAAAGTTGCTAATGAGATGCCGATGACTAATTGACAAATAGGCAAAAGAAATCTATCGAAATAAGAATTGAGCAAAAATTAGTTTTTTATGCTTAACTTTTTATTTCAGTTATTAATGTACATAAAAATATATAGTTCATTAATGAATTATGCAGTTTATCATTTCGATCGGTCATGTTATCACCATATTTATGAAATATTTCATAAAATAATGGTATGTTCCATCTATTAACATCAATAATGACCGGTTTGTCTTATATCACAATAATTAATAGCAAATATCATCATAAATAAAATATTAATGGATGATTTAACTGTTAAAAAAAACTATGATTAGTGATATCTACTGTCACAAAAAATTTAATGAGTATCTGGCTCTTTTGCTTTTTATTTTTTTTGAAAAAAGATATCACAGTATGTACGTATTTCATTCCATTAAAACCCAACAGCACTTACATCCAAAATCAGGACTTACAAGACAAACTGGCAAAGCCTGATTCAATCTTTGACCTTTTTCTTTGTTGTTACGCTCCCCACGAAGCTTGGTATTCGTTATACCTTTAGTCCTGGTAGTCTAATCACATCCCATATTTTTTTCACTTAAACTTTTAATATTTTTAATTTAAATTATCCGATGATTATTTTATAATAGATTTAATATATCAAATAATTTTTTTAAAAATTTTATTTTTTTTCTCTCTTTTTTTTCATTAGTATTGATAAAGTATGTGTGCTAGAGTAGGCCTCCAAGTCGGTACAAGTATAATTAGTACCCAAGATTAAACAAAAAAGTGTGTAACCAAACCCCCCAGACCCCCCCTCCAAAAAAAAAAACAGCATGTGAGCGTATACTAGGAAAAATTGCATTTTTCCTCAAAAGGATTTGGAAAACTACTCTTACTCTTAACTTTTTTTATACTATCGGGCACTAATTTTGGTGATTCAAATATATTTTGTTTTATCTTTTAGTAATTTTATATAATTAACGAACAAATTAATTAAAATATATTTTTTTCTTGTATATGAACGAGGTAAAAAAAATTTCTTTTGGTAGTAAATAATGAACAAAAGTAAGAATAGGTTTCCAAGTTTATGGTTATAAGAGTAATTTATATGAGACGTCGGAAGAGAAAGGTGTGACGACATTAGTGAGAGATGAACAAGAAAGCGAAGCAACCTCACGAGCCATGCATGCCACCTAGCCGCACCATGCTCTGACCCACGCCATTCTACGGCCGTTTTATTTGAAGCTTGGACAGTCGTAAATCTACGTGCACGTTCAACTCTCAAAGGATTCTACACGCACCAAGCATCGACTCTTTTTTTTTTCTTTCCTCTTTTCTTTTGATTGTGATCCCCACACATATATATCAAATTACAATCTACGCCTTTGTCAAAATTTCCTCAACCAAATTATCTTTCTACTTCTTTTTATAATTCTTTATTTGTAGTAACATTTCTATCATTCACATAAAAGTAAGATTATGTACGTGTTGCTCATGAGCTCTTTCAAGGACAAAAATGTTTTGAATAACAGACAATATACAATTATTTATGAGATAAATTATTACTTCATTTTTTTCTTAAAATAGTTTGCCCATTTTATGTTTTTTAAGAATAAATTTCACAATGGTTCCCTTCTCATTTTTTTATTCCAATCGGGTCACATGGCTTTATTTTGTTATAGCAAGGTCTTTTCGCTCATGTAGTGCATCCTTATTAAGTCATTGTCATCACTTTCTCTCATAATTGTAATAGAATTTTAGTAGAAAATACTTAATTTAATTCTTAGATTTTCTATTTTCTACGGTCAACTCCCTAAAATTATAAATCTAACACTTCAATCACCTTTTTTACATCACTCATATACAATTTCTCTTCCAATCTCTCTCTCTCTCTCTCTCTCTCTCCCTCCCTGACCTTCACAGCAATTCTTCCGCATAAAAGATTTAAAAGTTCCAGTTTTTCTATACCCTTTCCCAAAACAAAAATTCTTCCAATACCTATTCAAAAATAAAATTTACAACTTAAAGCAAAGGGGAGGCGAAATTAAACAGAGATTGGAATAGAAATTGAAAATCAAAGAGATTGTAAGTCAAACAGATGGCGGAGGGAGGAAATCAAACAGAGATTGGAAATTGAAGTTATAGGGAGGAAGAGAGATCAAAAAGGGGGAAATCGAACAGATGGCGAAGGAGAGGAAATCGAACAGACGGTGGAGATTGGAAATCAAACAGGTGGCAAAGGGGAGGAAATCCAGATGCAGCGGCGATGCTCGATCACGGACGACATCATTTCTCTGAGAAGACCTTCTTTCGACGTCGGTGATGCCAGAACAAAGGGAGAAAAGGCTATTGCGATTGGGCCATGTGGGTGAGTATGATGGCTTGGGAATTGCGATGGAAGGCACCTAGGAAGCATTGAGCATCGGGAGGCGCCTGGGAAGCATCGAGCCGCGCGCACCTCTATCGAGCGGCGGCTTTGGCCTCAATCGGTCTCTCTCCCTGCCCCTCTTCCCTTAATTCGACGATGAAGCTGAGATTGGAATCCTCTACTGCAAGCTGTGAACAAGTGCACTGCTTTTATCTTGGGTTTTTTTGTGCATGACTGAGGGTGAGAGAAGTAGTTGGCGCACGAGGAGAGAAGTGGTTGATTTGTTAGGTTCACAATTTTTAGGGTGTTAGAAGTAAAATTAAAAAAAATCTAGCGTGCTAGGAGCAATATAAATAAATTTTAGGGGCTGAAGTTGTCATTTTTCATCAAGATTCCTTTAAGATTAACAATCCAACTGAAAAAATGATCCAAACAATACGCGAAATGTAAGTTAAAGGATGCCGCTAGAACAAAATGAAATTATGTAACCTAATTTAGACAAAAAATAAAGATAAAAACCTACCGTGGAATTTACATTTTTTTTTTAAATCTCACTCTTTTAGTTTTATAATAGATGAAACATTTCTATGAGTGTTGAAGGTAAGAAATATCAGTGGCGGAACCATGTTAAGGTAGGAATGCTGCTACCTCTAAGAATTTCAAAAGTTTGTAAATATGAGGTACTAAATTGTCCATTCTGCAAGAAACTAAGGATAAGGTGTGTATTTTATCCCCCAAACTAGCTAAAGAATATAAAAAGGGTAAAAAAAACTCCCACAGTGCTAAATTTGTACTTTTGGTAGCTATAGCACGCAAACTTATAGATCTGTTAACCCTCGGTTGTAAGTACTCGGCCTCTTTTGTTACCGGGTCTAATGAGCATTCAATGGTAACATATATAATACTTAAAGTTATCTAATTAATTAAAGAGTTATTGATTTAAATATTTAAATTTAACAAAATAAGTTCTATAAAAGGCTTTTCATTTGAGTCTGGCGGGCTTCCAGGCAACTAAACTCGAGCATCAAAATTCAAGCTCAAATCCGAGTAGTACTTATAACCTAAGGGGCTACTCAAGCCTGCCGACCCCTTTATCATGTTTCAAGGGTAAATGGAGAAAGGAAATTTGTAGGGGCTGAAAAGGGAGGTTAGACCATTACTTAGGAGAAATTAAAAAAAAAAAATGTATTGTTCATAAAAAGTGACCCTAGTCAACAACTAATATATTGTTATAATGTTGCAAAATGTTGCGAAGATTTTATATTGTTTTTTGTTCATAACATATGGAAGTATAATAGTGATGACCCATATTCTATTCCATGCTGATCAACGAAAAGATTAAATTTTTATACATATTATATTTATAGAGAATTAAAAAAATGTTTTAGAAAAAAGTTATGAATTCAAAAGCTAAATATGTTCAATTCCAATGGCAATTAATTTGGTAGATAGAAAACAGAACACACGTCAAAAGACCAAAGTAGTGATCTAGGATTTAAGCACAAATTGGGCATGTACTGTAACTTATAAAAGTTCTGGTGCTACAATGCACAAATTAAAAGTTTATGACATTTTTCATGTTTATTGGAAGTTGGAACAGAGTGATAAAAGTGTTTCATTTCAAAGTTGGATGGCTAACATATATTACAATACACAAATAAAGGAGTATTTGCTTACTACCCATTTTTTAGATTTGTGTATTTAGTTTTGGATGTTTTATGGGGCAGAAGTCGAAATGGGCTAAAGCTGGCAGTACACATTTACTGGGGCAGAAACTGAAAGAAAACAGAAATAACTGTAGCAGCCGCACTTGTTCATACTGTCATGTCACCTCTTTAGTGATTCAAGAAATGTAATATGATAAATATAAACAACATAAAATTTAAAAGTTATGATTTGACTATGTAAATTTATTTTAATTTAAGATAATTGACTTATTTTTATTTTTATATTTTTTATTTAAAATTATTTTTATTTAAAAATAAATATTATATAAATATAATAATCAATTTGAAAGTAAATTTTTATGATATTGTCAAATTTTTATAATTTTTTTTTAATTTTTTTAAACTAAAAAAAAAATTCATAAAAAATTTAATAATATTATAAAAATTATATTTTTAATAAATTATATAAGCTTATAAAAATTATATTTTTAATAAATTATTGTACCTTCATAATATTAACTTTTAATTAAAATTAATTTTAAATTAAAAAATTATAAAAATAAAAATAAGTCATTTTAAAGTCAATTAACTTAAGTTAAAACGAACTAATTCTAAATAATGGATCACTCAAGTATTATTCTTGGGTAACAACTTACCCACCACGTTCAAGACATGACAAATGAAAGAATCGAAGAGTTACACCGATAAATTACCTTCGGCAACAGTGAAGCCTGATTCTTGATTCGACTACAAGGATAACCGGGGAGCAACGAATCTTGTACCTAGTAATAGTATAATAAAAACACACATCTGAAAACAAAATCACTGATATCAAAAATAAGAAATCAAAGGATGGCTAGCTAGGGAAAAAAAATAGTGAATTAAAGGTTAGGGTCATTAATTGAGCTTAAATTAAAAGGTGGGGGTCCTCATGCTCATGCATTTCGATAGAGAGAAGTTGGCTAGCTAAGCCAGAGCTAGGTGGGAAAGGGAAAGGGCTCTTACAGAGAGCGTTGGTGCTCTTCCTCACACCTCCCCCCATATTAACCGACCTAATCGTCCCGTCGCTATCGGCTATAAGTTGGGGGTGGGTGGTACTGGTGCGGGCGTGGCGGTGGCGCCGATTGGTGGGACCATTTCTTTAATCTGCCACCAACACTAGTCGTATTAGTATAACAGTAGTAGCTAGTATTTTCTTTTAAGAAAAAAAAAACGAAAAAACGACATAATATTTTTCCATGTACAAAAAAATTTCACAATATTCAATGAATAATTTTTTATCCATTATTCAATCATTTAATTGTTATATTGTTGAATGGAGAAAAATTTACCAAAAAAAAAATTGATCAGTATATTTAGCATGCATCAATGCTTTCGCTCTCTGGTCAAGAGTGGCTTCTAGAAGCATATATACTTACATCTTTATCTTTTATATGTATGTATGTATGTACATTACATTACATTGTTGGTTATGGCGGTGGATCAAGTCGCAGCCAATGAAAATAGAGCATAACCAATCGCTCTATGTATGTTTCTGATGGGGAAAGTGATTTTGCTTTATCTCTCTCTCTTCCTTCATTTCATTTCTTCTCCACATCTCTACAAATATATGATATATATATATATATATACCCCACAAGCCGTAAATTATAAAGGCGATCGAATTATAGCTAGGAGCTGGAAAAGTTGCAGACTCTATCTATCTATTTCTTTTATTTCATCTTATCTTTGACTGCTTCTTTCATATATCCACATAACCATTTACTTTGGTTATCTGATCTTTTACTCTCCAATTTTATTTAATACACACATATAGCCTATAACTTCGAGCGCATGTGCATAGTCTTAATTGGCCAAAGTGCACCTTTGACCCCTAAACTTACCTGAAACGGACGAGTCCAATCCCAGAACAGACTCAATGAAGAGAAGCTCTCGAACTTTCAAAAATAGTTCAAGTTAGTCCAATTAGAACGAAAGACATGCATTTATGCTCACTTGACCAAATGCTGTCATGACATTCCCTTGCCTACTTATACGCGCTAAGCTCATATAAGTTCCCCTGTCAACCCTGATCTCACCAATCAACATAAACAAATAGCCCCATTACATGTTCTTACCTTTACTTTTTCTTCACCACATAATCAGATTCCAACCCCCTCCATTTGTTCTGAGTCTTCTGACTTCTTCAATATTGTTTGTTGGCATCTCGATTGGACGAGTGATGGACTTCAACAGCTAGGGTGAACACCGCATCAAAGGATTCTTTGCTAAATAGATAGTGTCCGAAAAGAAAAAATAATTTTGGTCTCAATCATGGTTTCATTGTTTGGTTCGAGTCTAATTAAAACTGAAATCTTTTTTCGGTCAACAATGTTATTCCCCGTCAAGCCCAAAAATAGCTTTCTACTGAAACCCCATGGAATTTAATTGGTTTCTTATTACTTCGTTCGCATTCCAGCCTCACTACTCTTCCTCCGATTCATCCTCTTTGTCTACAATTGGAGTGGCATTATTAATTTGTTTGCAATGTCCAGGGCTAGGCATCAATCCGTGAAGTGGGTTCTCGATTTGAGCCACTGGAGCATCAGAGATTTGGAAGGAAATCTCTGTCATCATGCTGGCGTAAATTATGAATATGTTTAACTCGATGGTTTTGAATTTTGATGATTAGTTGGATAGGTGTTTTCGCTGTAAGCCTTCATGGATAGAGCCAAAATGGAAAGTAATGTGGAGGAACGCAAAGAATTAGGATAATCTGTTAAGTCTTGCTACAGTACGGTGAAGTACTGCAGCCGAAAAGCTGAAACATATACCACTTACTAATTATTGTGTGATATGGTATTTAAAGATAGCTCAAAATGATTTAAAAAAAAAAAACAATTGGTGATTTGTTGCTTTTTCATTTTTAAAGAATTTTAGGTGGATCCGTGGGCTGATAATGGATTGACAGCAACCTAGGTTAGGTCACAAGAGCAGGAGACGTTTCGACCGATGGTGGCGATGGCTGGAGTTGAATGAGAGAGGGGAGATGATAAGAAGCTTCATTTGATTTTTCATGGACTAAATTGCATGTGTATGATATCTAGAGTGAAAAGCTAACCGTCATAAAAAAGTTGAAGGACTACCAGCGGAAGTCTAATGTCTTAAGGAACAAAGGATATGGTGAACATATGTCTAATTAGACATAAGGGATGATTTTACTAATTTACCCTTTATCCTAAATCACTTTTGATCTTCCAAGCCGCCATGCTCTTCAATCACTAGCAGCGACGGCAACTTCTACGATGGCCGGTAACCACCTTTCCCCTTATGCCGATAACGGCTACGATTGCGAGTGCAATTGCGAGATTTGGTAGCGAGAAACGACTGACGAGGAACAGCGAGATGAGAATGACGAGAAACGGACGGCGAGATAAGCTCTTCGATCACTGGCAGCGGCAGCGGCAACAACTTCTGCGATGGCCGATAACCTTCTCTTGCCTTATGTCGACAATGGCTGTGATGGCGAGATCGGCTGCGAACGTGAGATCTAGTCCTGAGAAATGATCGGTGAGATGATGAACAACTAGAAACGGACGGCGAGATGAGGAACAACCATTGCCAGCTCCTGCGATGGCGGTAACATCCTCTCCCCTTATGCCGGCAACAATTGCAATGGTGAGGAGCGGCCAGGCGAGCAAGGATTGCAACGATTGCAATGGCGAGGCCAAAGGTGAGGCAAGGTGCGGCGGCGTGAGGCAATGCCAGGCGAGTGATGAAGTGAGGTTGAGCGTGGAGGGAGGGCAGCGGCTGTGGTCAGAGAGAGGGCGGCGAGGATGAGAGGGATGATAAGGGGAAGAGGCAGATGAGAGATGCGAAGAGCCTGATCTGTTTAGACACTTTTCTATTGTGCTTTAGACATTTTAAAATTTTTATTTAGACGCTTTTTTAGACATTGAATCATATACCTTTATTTGTACATTTCTTCAAATATTTAGGCACATTTACATGTTGATTTGTACACTTTTATATATTTAATCAGACACTTATTTTAATTATTTCAGACGTTTATTTTCTAAAGTTAGCAAATTATTTAGAAGTTATTTTGTCAGACACTTTTATATATTTCTTTAGACATTTTTCAATATTCAATTAGACAATTTTACTTATTAATTCAGACACTTTTTTATTATATTTTAAAGATAATAAATTATTCACAAGTTGATTCTGTCATTTTTTGTGTCATACACTTTTACGTGTTTATTTAGATATTTTACAATATTCAATTAGACACTTATTCTTATAGCTTTAGACACTTTTAATTTAACATTATAATAATTTATTTTATATTACTTTGTAGACACTTTCACATACTATATTAGACACATTTATATTTTATTGCAGACACTTTTATTGTTCGGAAGCAATAAGGACGTGCTTGGAGGAAACGATCAGAAGCAAGATCCGGCGGGTGACGAAGAGATCCGGCTGGTGACGATGAGATCCGGCTGGTGGCGACAAGATCCAGCAGGTTATCGACGAGATCCAGCGGGTGATCGACGAGATCCGGCGGGTGATCGACGAGATCCGGCGAGTGACGGCGAGATCCGGAGCCAAGCAGCTGTGAGATCAAGAGCCGGATGAGGAGACGGTGGTTCATTGGAGGCGGAGACGGCGGCGGCGACGGCGGCGGCAGCAGCAACGGTGAGTCATCGGAGGAGGAGACGGCGGCGGCAGAGGTGAGTTTTCAAGAGTGATGGTGAGTTTTGGCCTAAGGGTAAATTAGTCAGTTTATTTACTGGATTATAGGTTATTTATAGAAAATTAGAGCTAGATTAAGGTGAGTTTTCAAGAGTGATGGTGAGTTTTGGCCCAAGGGTAAATTAGTCAGTTTATTTATTGGATTATAGGTTATTTATAGAAAATTAGAGCTAGATTAGTATATCTAATTAGACATATGTCTACAATATAATAACTAGTCTTAAGGACTTACAATAATTGATGAGAGGAGTCTTATGCATATAACTAGGCAAGCAAACGTGATGGCCTCAAAATCATGTGAGCGCGCATGCGTGTCTTCCATCCAAATTGGATTAACTCACCTTACAAAAGTTTGAGGACTTCTCTATATTGAGATTTAGTTTAGGGACTAACTCGTCTATGTTAGGTAAGTTTAGAGGTCAATTGATGCACTTTGGCCACTTTATTATTATTATTATTATCATCTTTTTTTCTTTTCAACTTCTGGAGAGACTTGACCCCTGATTTTTAAATCATCGGTAACTTTGATGCATCTTGAAGTGGCCTTTAGGTAAAACCTTTGGATGCACGTTGGCGGCTTTAATTTGCCCTATTTTCATTCTTATTAAAACTTTAGTTGCGGATACATAGAAGAATAGTTAGAGCAGAGCTACCAAAGTTCCTAGACAATAACAAAAACAATTAATCTTTGTCTCATAAAATTTGCCATTTTTATTGTTCATAGTAATTAATTTAATTTTTTTAAGTTTATCATGAAATATAAAATTTTTATATTAAAATGAAACTTTAAAGATTATAATTTTTAAATATTTTTTTAAAAATTTTGTTAATACATATTAATTTAAATATATTGAAGTCAAATTTTAATAAAAAAGATAAAAAGACCAACTAATCCGGAGGGAGTATATTTTACTTCAACTATCTTTAATAATGTTTCATAAGTATTCTTTGACTAATGTCTTTTCAAGAATTTATGAATTCTTTATATTTTGAAATTTTAGGTTTAAAATGAATGTATAATCTACCATTTAATTATAGTGATTTCATGTTTTTTTAGTGAGTGCAGTCAATATTTTAAATTTAATGGGTTTTTGTTGCCAACCCCTCTAGTAGGCTGTGCTAACCTTGAAGAATTTAATATTATAAAAATTACATTTTGAATGAATTATTATACTTATATAATAACTTTCGAATGAAAATGGTTCCAAGTAAAAAAAAATAAGTTATTTTGAATTAAATTGACTTAATTTAAAATGACTTGACTCTAAGAAAATGTTAAGTCTCACCCATAATCTAGAAATCTTCACCATTAATGAAGCATGACATAGATCAATAAGTCTCGAAGAGGCTACATGATTGTTGATGGGTTTGAAACTTCGAATGCTCTGCCTTGATATCAACAAGGAAAAATGTGACCAAATTGTTCCTCAACTCTGGAAGCGGGGTTGGAAGCTCTTCTGGAGTTGTCAAAGAAATGACAATATCGTTTTTGAAATATGTCACCAATTTGTCAGAATGCTCATAGGTTTTGGATGTGCTTTGAGGCAGGGGCAGACCTACGTAGAAGCAAGGGGGTGCCGCTGCCCCCCCGAAAATTTTGAAAAAACTTAAATATAGGTACTTAATTGGTTAATTCAAGAGAAATTAGGGACTGGAAATGCATTTTTGCCCTCCCGGAAATATTGAAAGAATATGAAGATGGGGGGCAATAAGATAGGCGCTAAAGAAAATAATTACCAAATGAGTAATTATTCCCTCTAGTCTTAAACAGATATTCTAACATGAAAAAAATGCACTATTAGTCCTCCAAATTTTTCAACTTGTACGAGTTACATCCTAATCTTTTAATTAGTACGAATTACTCCCAATCTCTAACTTTACCTTGCCGCGATACCGTCCCTCTCCTCCGGGCTTGCCCCCCCAAACCGAAAATCCTAGTTCTACCACTGCTTTGAGGTTAAAATCAACCTACTTCGAGCTTGGTAAGTTTGTCAATCAAAAAGTTAGAGAAATGGAGAAGTTTGTTTGTTATCATTGGTTATCGTACTACATCAGTGTGTTTATCTCACATATGATTTCACAGTTGCTCTCCTCATCTGTTGGTTTCTTTTATATTTGCTTCTGAATAAAAAATGAATTTATAAAAATTAATGACACCAATAAGAATAATTAGACCCAAAAAGAGGCAACAAGCGAACTTGTGACACTAGCAGATCCATGCAAGCAAATAAGTAATTAAAAAGTTTTGCTTTACCAGCTGGGACTGGGAGCATGCATGCGTTGCCACCACCAGGGCATTGGGCAGGGAACTGTTCATCTCAGTCGGATGCGTCAATCTCGTTCATCTCAGTCGGATGCGTCAATCTCCTTTTTTTTTTTTTTTTTTAAAGGAGAGAAAGAGAAGAAAAGAAAAAGAAAATAGTCACTCTTCAAAACTTACCATTTTTTTACGTGTGGCATCTTTTTTCAACTCATATACCGGTGACCAGCAAGTATAATTAAGTTTACAAATAAGAAAATTATTAAAATTGCGGAAAGGAAAAATATCTGCCTAAAGTAAATTAAAAAAAAATGCAAGAAATTCTCCCCAAAAATAAAAAAGGAGATGATTGAGATTGGCTCAGTGCTTGAATATTTGTAAAACGCAGAGAATCAAGTAGTAGGAAGAAGTATAAGACAGAGGTTGAGAGACGTGCACGATTTTCAGACAAAAACAAATTAAAAGTAGATAATGATTAAAAAAAATAAAAATCACTACAACACATGAAACATGTTTTAGAGACACTAAAAATTGTTTTTATATATATGCCACTTATTGTCTCTAAAAGCTTCAGAGATAAATAAAAAATTGTTTCCAATAATGATTTTCCCAAAAGTGTTTAGAGACAGATATGAAAAAATTAATTTTACTCTCTTAAAAAATAAATTAGGAACTCTTGCATTTGTCACCTGTAGTAATTTAGAATACAGGTCTATTTGCTGCTAAACAAAAATTTACTTACGCCATGAAAGAAAAAAGAAATGGAAAAAGAGAAAAAGATTATAACTAAATGTAGTTTGAATTAAATTATTTTATTATATTGCTTCATTGTTCCCTTTCTTCAACAATTATTTATTTATTTATTTTTGTGTTTGTTAAATTAATATTTATTTATTTATTTCCATGATACTTAATACTTTAATCATGTGGTTGTCTTATATATTCTTTATGCTTATGCTTTTCATTTTTGAGGTATTGATATTGATTACAACCTTTATATTGAATAAAGCATGTTCTGTTACCATTTATTTCATATTTTCAACATGAATGCCCACATAAAAGCAAAGAGAAAACTAAAGACGGTCACAAAAACAGGAAGCTGGACTTTATTTTTTTTCTTTTCTTTTACATGTATAAAACAAAGGGAAATTTTGCAAAAATAAAATTTTCATCCTAGAAATTATACGAATTGGTGGAACTTCTTAGCAATATAGAGAGAGTGTTGGAAAAGGCCTAAATGCCTATTGCTCATCCGAACTATAGTGACTTGGACAGTTAACCTCCTAAATTATGAACCGTATCAATTCGAATCCTAAACTTTTAAAAGGCGATCACTTTGGTCCTTTGACTTAACACACACTCTTGCTGTCTATTGAGAAAAGGTGAAAACTATGAAATAATCACTTAAATTTATATTTTTTCTTTGTTTCACCCCAATCTTTCATCTCCAACACCCAAGCCGCCCTCTCCAATTCGTCTCCCTCAATCCATTGGAAATCCGCCATATCCACCATTGAATCTCCCTCAGAAGAATCATCGTGTCAGCTCCAGCTCCATGACACTGTAACAGAAGTCACGCTCGTCATCCTCGTCGGTCTCCCTCCCTCAACTTTTGGACCTTACGGCCACAATCACCACGAGCACTTTCTCGTAGACCTACTTTAACAGCTGCTCCTCTAATAGCTGAAAGCGGCCATCACATCGCATTTTGTAGATGCACCCTTTGTTTCTCCATGGTGGCCATTTCAAATGCACCCTTCTGCCATTTTCAAGAAAAGAACAGCAAAACCTCCACCATCCCATCTTGCTCCAATTTGTGTTTTGGGGACATTATCATCGAAGGAAACCACATCCAATCTCCTATTGTTTTGCTCCCAACTCGTCTAGCCCCATTTTGCCACCAATTGTTGCTTGAAGAACAAAACTAGAGATCAGACCCATGACCCGACCCGCTCATTTTCTTGAAACATCGCTACTGCGATCCAGTTTGACTTAATTACACTTTAAGCACATGTGGAACTTTAAGCCCATGAGTTCATGTCTTTCAATAATTTTATCCTTAATATTTTATTTTTTTGCGATTAGATGCTAGTAACATTCTAAAACTGACAGAATACACGTCACGTGACTTCACATGGCTGAGTTACCGAGTCAAAAAGACCAAAGTGACCACTTTCTCAAAGTTTAGGGTTTGAATTGATCCAATTTATAGTTCAGGAATTAACTATTTAAGTAATGATAGTTAAAGGGAGCAATATGCATTTGGGCCGTTAGAAAATGATCGTTAGAGTGGCTGTCACTACGATTCTTCTTACACAAATATTTTTACTCGCATTGGGTAAGACGTGTCCCACATAACTTTGGATTTTACTGCCAGTGTGATTAATACATTTTACTATATCAGATTGGTATATATGTTAGTAGACAGGGTTTAGTACACTTGGAAGACAGAGCGAAATGTCTTCTGCCCAAAAAGATTTACTTTTTTTTTTTGTTTAGAAAAAAGAATGCCGAAAAAATTTGCTTAAAATTCATTTGTCGTCCATAACATTTTTGCGTTATTCTAAATGGGTCTCAGTTAAATTTAATGAAATTTAAGAAAAAATTTCAACTTTAATCACTACATCTTTTTCCTCTCACTCAAAGTACCCTCAAATATGTCAATTTAACACATCAACCCTCTATCTCATTCATTCCAACTCCCCATAAAATAAAGTAATCAACCCCTCTCCGACTCTACACCAACTCGGCAGGATTGCTCCGGACGCAATTATGAGATCCTTGTTTTCATCGCGGGGTGAGAGGTTTAGAATCTGTTCTCCTGAAGTTGTGGATCAGATTATGAGATAAGCGAAATAACAGCTTAATCACGCCAGCTTTTGCGATCTTGGTTCAGTTCTCTGGCTTGTTCTTCTTGAAAAGTCGAGCTGCATCACCGCCTGCTTCTTCTCATCAATCAAACAGCACTTGAGGTCCGATACCAGTTGCTTAATCAGATCATCTGTGAATTCTCCAACGTGCAGGTCCTATACCAAGGACTTGTGGTTTCTTGAGAATCGTCAACAAAAGGGCAAAGAGATGTTGGGTTTTGAAGAGCAAGAACATGACGACTTGACAATGGCTGGCAATCCTAACAATCATCGGTGTCACCATCCTCAACTAAAGAATCAGAACAATAGTAAGTTGAATTGGTGCCCATCGAGCTGAAAAATGGTTGGTCCCAAAAGGAACGTGTCCCCTCCCTCGACGATCACTTCAGGCTAGACGGTCCCCCCAAATTTTAGGCTAGATAAAGAAAAAAAGAGTGGCGCTCCAGATCTATGACACCATGGTCGTCGTTATCCCTTGGCGACTCATCCTTCTTGGCTGCCCAACGATGGAACCGCTAGAGGGCACCCTGTGGATAAACTTCTGGCTTTGATAATCTTCTTATTGCAGAGGGCTAAAATTTGGGCTGGACTTGCATTCCTTGGTCCCCAAGCCACTGATATGGGATCTTGGGCATGTCGGCGGCGTTGAAGGAAGTGGATCTCGAGCAAGTGGTCAATTTACAAGGCAGAGAAGTAGCGAGGTTTTACTATTTGAAACTGTTGAAGGAGGTGGAGGTGTGGCTGCGAGGTTTTGCTATTTGGCGAAGGAGGAGGGGGACGTACGAGGTGGGGGAGATTGTTATTAAGGTTGTGGGATTATTTTTCTAGGAAGTTGGAATTGATGAGAGGGGGGATTCTGAAAAGGAAAACTGCTAAATTTAAATGTTTGAGGATACTTTGAGTCGGAAGAAGAAAATTTAGGGACTAAAGTTGAAATTTTCTTCAAAACTCTGTTAATTGAACTGTGAAATTAACGGAAATTACCATATTAGGTGGCAAAAAGATATGTACAATATTACCGATACACCATCTTCCATTATATTTATAAGAAAAAATATTGATAAAATATATATAATTAAGTAATTTGACCCTTTAAAATTTTTAATGGACCATATAATTTTTATAATATCTATTGAAACACAATAATATGTTCCTCTCACATCATGAAAAACAGAAAATGAGTCATCTCTCATTTATGCTAACAATTGGGATAATAGAAAAAGTTCTATATTGGCCCTTTAACCTTCACACAATCAAAGGTAAAATTGTGAAGCTAATTGAGCATTAGATAAAGTTAATATGCTAAGTGGAATATGTATATGTAAGGGCTAAAAAGAAATTTTTGTCTCTTATACCAAATACAACATGGATATCGCACCCATCTTCTCCGTCGTTTATATTTTTCTAGTTGCTTGACCAACAACAAAAAAAAATGTTAAATTAGAGCATTCTTCAAATTTTCTTATAAAAAAATATTTTTCATCATTACATATTATGATTTAATAATTACATATGTATACGGACCCCTATATAAAAATTTTGGATCCGCCGTGATAGATCTTGGATCATCAAAGATGGTTGGGCACTTGAATCCTAGTGAAATGGCAAGTCATTGTCCCATGCAATACAATGAAAAATAGGAATTACACTACGCAGATCTTGACAGGTTTGTTTATGTTCAACATGCACCATAAATCACGTTTTTCATGCATCTAGGACATTTGCTCTGGCTTTTTCTTGGATGGAAACATATTTCCTTAATGGTCATGGACTTATGGCAAACAATATATTCAATGGCAACCGAATGCACGGTTTGAGGGGAAAATAAGTGCACGGCTTGTATTGCATCATTCAGATTAAATAAGTACAAAACAAGAGATAGATGCCAGCCGATAAAGGCATGCTACCTGATTATGATAAATGATAAACATGAAAAGATAAAAAGTTAAGGATGCAAATGAAATGATACAATTAGCATTTACCTCTAGTATGCTCCCGCAAGATGGAGGATCCGTTGGAGACTTCTATCTTGGTCCACAGTGTCTAAAACTGAGCTTTGGGCAAAAATTTTTATAGAACATCTGCCAGCTGATGTTCTGTTGGAGCATATGTGCAATGTCCTCTGTGCTAACTCCTTCACGAACAAAGTGGAAGTCTATGACTATATGTTTTACTCTGGAGTGGAACACCAGGTTGGCACATACATATGTTGCGCAAAGATTGTCTCAATGCAGGAGAAGGACTTACAGCTTGGAGTAGCCCAGCTCACATAACATAACAGAGAGGTGAGCTAATCAAGTTCACAAGTAGTGTTGGCAATTGCGCTGTACTCAACTTCAGTTGAGGATTTGGTCACAGTGTGTGGGCGCTTAAAGGACCATGAGATTGAAGTTTGTCCAAGAAAATAATAGAGGCTGAAGTTGAATGGCGAGTGTCGGTGTCACTAGCTCAATCAGAGTTAGAAAATGCATGAAGACGAAGTGTCAAATTGTGATCAATACAAAGGCCATGAAATCGTGTAGCTTTAAGATTCAAAAGTAACCATTTCAAAGCTGTCCAGTGAAGAACTATGGGACGACGCTTGAACTGTGAGAGCTTGTTCACAACAAAGTTAACATCTGGCCATGTGAAGCAAACATGCTGAAGTGCTCCAATGAGTTGACTGAGTTCAAATGGATCAATAGAAAGAGAAATGTCATCTTTGTGAAGACCTACAGAAGAGGACATTGGTGTGTTGATTTCTTTTGCACCATCCATGTTGGCTCAAGTGAGCAAGTCCACATTATATTTGTATTGCGAGAAGAACAATCCAGTAAATGTGGTGAAAACTTCAACACCAAGGAAGTAATTAAGGTTGCCAATGTCTTTAAAGAGAAGCGAGATGCTAGTTGAGATAAGAACTTTGAATCACTGCCAATGAGAATAATGTCATAAACATAAACCAATATGTAAGCTTTGGTGCCACCATGTTTATAAATGAATAATAAGGCATCCAATTGAGATTTGACAAAGCCTGCTACAATAAAAAATGAGGTGAAAGAGTTGTACCATGCACGGGAGCTTGTTTAAGGCCATAGATAGGCTTCCTAAGATGGCATACATGATGACAATGATCACGATCAACAAAAATTGGTGGCTACTACATGTATACTTCATCCTCAAGATAACCCTGAAGAAAGACATTATTAACATCTAGCTAATAAAAGGGCCAGTTTTGTGATACGGTAATGGACAAAACAGTTCACACAGTGGCAGGCTTGATGACCAAGTTGAAAGTAGCCTGAAAGTCCACTTTAGTTCATTGGTGATAGCCTTTTGCAATAAGATGCACCTTGTAACACTGAATTGTTCCATCGGGATTCCTCTCTATATGAAATATCCATCAGCTGCCAATAATATTATGATGTGATTACTTAGGAACAAGCTCCCATATGCCATTCCTAAGAAAGGCATTGAATTTGTCAGTCATAGCATCCTGCCACTTAGGATTACTCATGGCTTGAAATGGACATGTGGGTTCAAGGGACGCAAGGAGAGGATGAGTTCTAGTGTAAAAAAGGTGTTTAGGCTTAAATATGTTGTTTTGCGAGTGTATGGTAATAATGTGTGTTCAAGTTGGAACAGGTTGATCAACGGGTAAGGGTGAAGGTGTATCACGTGAAGAAGAGGCAGAGAATGAACTGAAGTTGTTCCTGGATGTTGATATTGGTGTTCTGGAGTTGACTTCAAGACTGGAATTAGGCAATAAGGAAGAGGATGGAGTAGGAGTTGGCTGATGAGATGAGTTTGGAGTTATGTGGGCTGGTGGACTAGGGTCAGATGAAATATTGATAGGATCGAGCAAGGAGTCCATCATAAATGAGTCGTCATTCCATGTAGGATAAAACATGTACCATTGGTTGACAGAAAGAGGAGAAAAGGAAATATTTTGAAGCATAATTTGATAGGGGAACAATGACTCATCAAAGATGACATCTCAAGAATGAAAGACTTTAGATGTGGTTGGATCAAAACATACATAGGCACCTCGATTAAGGGAATAACTTAAGAAGATGCATGCACGAAATCGTGGTTCAAGTTTGTTATGAGTACAAGGGTGGAGCCAAGGGTTGCAAAGGCAGCCAAAGGTGCGAAGTTTAATATAGTTAGGGTTGGTGTTAAACAAGACTTGGTATGGTGATTTGTGATTAAGAATAGGCATAGGGAGTTTGTTTATAAGATATGTTGCTGTAGGGAATGCATAGGACCAAAACTTGGGTGGTAAAAAAGTTTGATGCAAAAGAGTAAGTCCTGTTTCAACAATGTGTCTGTGATGAAGCTCGATTATGGTGTTGAGTTGATGAATGTATGGAGGAGTGCGATTGAAGTAAGGATTTTAGTTTAAGGAACTCGCCAGGATTTTAGTTTAAGGAACTCGCCCTCACCATTTAAGTAAAGAATGACAATAGGAAGACCAAGATGTTTCTCAAAAAGATGTTTGAATATAATAAAGATGTTGAACACTTCAAACTTGAATTTCATGGGATATATCCAATATATTTAGTGTAATGACCAACAAAGGCAACATAGTAGCGATAGCCGTCAATTGAGGTAGTAGGAGCTCGTCTCTAAACATCTGAAAAGAAAACATCCAAAGGTTTACTACTAAAAATAAATGAGACATTAAAAAGGAGCTTGAGGCATTTATTACAATTGCACGCATCACAGGAGGACTGTGATTTTTCAGGAAGATATGGAAGTATGAATTAACAAGAAATAGTTTGCTGAGTCGCAATAGAATCATGACAAAGTCTACTGTGCCAGATTGTTGGAAAGACCTTGGTGGAAAAAGCCATTAGTGAAGAGGTGCTTGTGGTGGCAGGTAGGGATACAAACCATGTTTATTTTGCCCACTTATAAGAACTCCCTTGGTATGAAGATCCTTGACAAGAAAATGCGAAGAAAACAGTTCAATGGAAACATTATTTGTATAGCAAAATTTAGAAGTAAAAATCAGGTTTTGTTAAAGGTTCGAAGCATGCAGGATATTATTTAATGTGAATTTACTAGAGGTAGTGGTAAGGGATGCACGACTAGTGTGAGGTATGGGCAAACCTACACCATTGCTGCTAACAAGTTCATCAGTGCCATGATAGTCATTGCTTATGTGGAGATTGTTGAAATCTAGGATGGTGTGATAACTAGCTCCGGAGTCAATAATCCAACTTCAATTTGGCTGCTAGTTTGCTATGTTCGCACAGGGTGAAGGATTCTGATCATTTACTTTAGCATGTCAACATACATTTGTCATATAACCAAACGTACTGCAGAACTGGCACCTTGGAACTTTATCTGCAATGGTTGGTTGATTGAAAGATTGTGACTGAGATTTTGAATTGTTGGTTTGAGGCCATGGGAATGAACCACAGTTTGGCCATCGATTATAAGTTGTCTTCATCTGCAAACTCTCCTTTTTTTGTCCCTGTTGGGTAGTGAGATTCACAATAGTGATAGAAAGATTATTGCCAGTGTTCTCATGTCTCTTCAAAACTGACTCATAATCTGTTAATTTATCATGTAATTCTTCAAAGAATGTAGGAGATTCTCAAGCTCTAATTGCAGCAGCAATCTCTTTGTACTCTTGTCCAAGGTTGCCAAGAACATACGATATGAGATCATCATCATCATCAATAAGGTAGTTCACAACTGCAAGTTCAGCAGCCACTGTCTTGATTAAGTGAAGATATTTAGAGATGGACTTATCTCCCCATGGCAGGCAAAGTTTTTTTTTTTTTTCAAAGACATGATGTGTGTTCTTGACTTGTTGGCAAAAAGAGTCTGGATATTCAACCAAGCTTCAGACAATGTGGTGGCTATGGCTATAAGTGCCAGAACGGATTCCAATGTAAGGCCAAGATGGCATTGAGGAACAGTTGATCTTGTCGCTGCCAGTGTGTGTATTTGGGATTGGGAATAACAACATTCCCATTATGAATGAACTCCGATGGAGGTGGGGTGGTGCCATCGATAAACTTCTTGAGGTCGAAACCAATGAGGAGAATAAACTGTGCCTTCCAAGAATGATAGTTTTGCTGTGTTAGTTTGATCAAGACTTAAGAGGCTACATTGATTGATACCAGTCTCTTCGCATTGTTGAGAGGGAAAGTCTCTCATGTAGGAATAGGAGATGTAAGTTTAGATGAGGAGGTCTTAGTTGGTGAAGCAGGGGGTAAAGGATTTTCTTCACTCATGATGAAAACGTGTACGAGTGTTAAGGCTTTGATACCATAACAAAATACATGGTTTGAAAGGAGAATAAACGCACAGCTTATATTGCATCATTCAAATTAAATAGGTACAAAAATAAGGGATAGATGCTAGCTGATAAAGGCATGCTACCCATAATGATAAATGATAAACATGAAGAGATAAGAGTTAATGATGCAAATGAAATGATACAATTAGCATTTATCTATAATAAACAAATCCCACTGGAATCTCATTGAACATGTTTTAGGGGTAACATATCTAAATGAGACTAAAGGTGGCCAATGGGTGGGTTGGTCCGGCCAAGGCCAAACTCGGCCCTCCTGAGTCAAAACCTAACTCAGCCTAGCACGGGAAAAAATGAGCTGAACATGGGCCTAGAAGGGGAAGGAGGCTGAAAAAGGCTCACCAGCCACTTCTAAACAAGACCATGTCTCGCTAGCATAAGACTTGCACCCAAAGACAGTTCATGTATATCAAGTAATGGCCGTAAGATACTTTTTTTTTTTTTTTCATACAGAAGCATCTTTACAATTATTAGAAGGTAAGAGATTATAGTACAGGGAGTAGGGCAATGCCTTACTTTTCAAAACCCAGAAAACCAACACATAATTGGCATAAATGGGAAATTTGACAAAAGGGAGTTCCAACCCTACCTCCGCCACAATGTCCCTTAGCTTCAACCACTTGGACTAAAGTGATAGGGAAGGCTGTGAGATACTAAGTGTGTGAAGTGACGAGTTCCATCCATTAAAACGAAGTACTAGAAATACGAAGATTTTCATAAAAATGACTTCCATAAAGCCTATATCTAGCAAATAATGTGTATAGTTGTGGTAAGGTACACTTAAATTTGAACTGTTTGCCACAATTCTTATTTAATACCATGTAAAACTTTCCCAATTTTCAAGCACCACTCTTCATAATACAACGTTCATGTGGACTCTAAGCACTCAAATCTGCAAAAAAAATTTAACCACTCACAAATAGTTCTAGCAAGGACTCTCGTTTCACTCAGCGATAGCGTCTTAAGTCCCTGGGCAACAGCGTCTGCTGGAGTGTACACAGCACCTACCTGCCATTTAGGTTCCTGTGTGGGGGGAAAGTACATCAAACTCACTAAGGAGGATACAGACAGTTTACAATTAAGAAAATGAAATGGGGTGGGAAGGGAGGGATTAATAGAACTTTAAGACTGTTTTGCATAAAAGCCTCATTACTAGATGGAAGAGGTGCAGAGGCAAGGTGAATGTCAAACTAAAGCACTAAAGCATAGATTGTAAAGGCAATGAGTTGAGAAGAGCTGACAGTACCTGTATGCATGGGGTTATATGGTTACCACTTAACTGAACCTTCTTTAATGTACCACTAATAGACTCCACACGAGGCTTTAATGCATCTTCAAGGAGATCAGTCTCATCAATTGGGTCAAAATTGAACTTCACCTGTTACATGGTGTATCTTCCACTTGAATGTTGACACCAGCAACTTTATCAAACTATAAGAGAAGAATGCATAAAATGATAAAATACATACGAGTAGCGTGTGCTCAACATTGTATGAGGTCTTACAACGTTCACGATTTTCAGATGGTGTTGGCCTGAACTCTGACATCCCTTGAGTAACCTAGGAGAAAGAAATTCATCACGTCAAACAGAAAAATTAGCCAATTGCTTCAGTTTACGTTGATGACATCAATTGGAAAAGCACAAAGATAGGGAACTGGTACATTATCCAACTATGGAACCATGTTTACTTATCACAAGATAAGATCTGAATGGACCATAACAGAAGTTAGTAGCTCATTGTTTTACAGGCTTAATGCTCAATGTAACTTTAACATTCAATTTACAGCATGGATTGTGTACATTCTGACCAATCTTCCAATAATATATATTGCCTAGATGCATTTATATTGCCAGTCAGAGGCAGTAGAGAAACAATAGAGGTGGTGGAAACATGGGATGGAGGCAATTAAGTATTATCTTGGAAGCACTCACTAGAGGAAACATGATACCTGACTGAAAACAAGGGGAAGCTGATCAGCAAATCTAGAAAATGATACTATGGCTTCCTGATTGCTTTCCGGTGTTATTGCTCTTGCAGTATCAAGAAACACTTTCCATGCATCATCTATAATTACCCAGTAATGAGGACATCAAATCACATATTAGGAAGGGATAAATAAGAAACCAGTATCACACTTGAAAGAGAAGAAGGAGCAAATTGATTAATCAATACAAACAGTATTAGGCTATAACCAACCCGAGGCACTCTGTGCCATTGAGTAAACTGGAGAAGCTTCCACGATAGGCTTCAACTGACGAACTAGAGGCCCCAACTGCAGAATAGTCACAAAAACTTTAGATTCCAGTGTTAATCAGTCTTGGGAGAAAGAATTATGTGCAAAAGGCTTCGCTCAGCAGCTAACAGACGGTATTTAGGCAATCTTAGCAAGCTGAATTTGTTAGCTAGCTTAACTCAAATGAGATTGCTTAACTGAAACTGGATCTAAATTATTAGTAGATATGTAGAAGAGAAAAGCATTTTTTATGACTTTTCTGGTTAACAGCATACATCTTAGTGCTTCCAATGGCAAGTGGCAACAGCTTTCAGCAGGATGAAATAGTTCATGCTGTAAATTTTCCTGAGTCATGTTCCATGATGTGCCTGTTGATTTCACAACATCAATCTAGTAATGGAACATGACTGTAGCAACTATGTAAACTCATCATTTTCTCATGATATTTTTCCATGCAAGTGGAAAAAACCTATGATGATGACAAGAGTTTCAAAATTTCATCGTTATTTGCTCATAAGATCTAGTGAGAAACTTCGCCACTTTGCTTTGCATGAATTAGTAGTGTTATCTAACTTGAAACAGTTAACTGACACAATGAATGTTGCTGACTGCAACATATTAGGATTAAGGTGTTGTATGATGATGATGATGAGGCAGATTTTCTAGCACATTCTTTGATTGATATCACATTATTAGCAATTTAGCACATGAAAGATCAATGCCAAGTATCTCCACAATAACCTTTCAAAAAGAATCAGATAGATTATATCACATCAATCCTCTCCACAGAGGGTTGACAACCAAGGATTCTATACAGATCAATTGATGTATCTCAGGTCAAGAATCATTGCTTTTGGGTGCATCAGAAGATCAATGAGCTAACATGAAACACCCACAGTGATTAATGCATAATATGGCAGAGATCTTATGGTTAAGCAATAGAATCTAATTACCTGCTCAAAGTAAGGGACTGCCTCTGTTGCAGGCCTGTTGTTGTAGGATATAATTACATTAGCCTTCCATAATACATAATACTTAATGTCAGAGTCAGGCACTTCAAGAATTCCCAAGTTGCTCAACAGTAAAGACAACTTTATACTTCCTTGGTTGGATTCAGTTTCTATAGAAAGCAACTTGAATCCCTTAAACCTACAAATCTCCTAGTGAAAGAAGCAAGTATTATAAGCTTAAAAATGAAGAGAGCCATACCTTTGGTATATTTTCACAGAAATAACTCCCAGTCAGTACCTGCAGTAGAGCTCCATTGCTGCAACAGTCATTAAAACAGGAACACCATTAAGGATAGTTTCTCGGTTTAATAAACCCAAGAGTTGAGCAGATGATATGAAACTAACCTGTGGCCAACAGAAAAAACAGGAAGGTCAACAATATCAGCCGGAGTAAGATTAGCAGCCGGGAACCCAGATGACAGAATGTTATCCAAGCATGAATTAAACCTCTCATAGACTTGGTTTGCGGCATCAGCATGATCGAAGGTCACATTATAGGGCACTGAGATTATAAAGAAGCCTTCCTTGGCCAACAGCTCAATAAAGTAGCTACCAAACACGAGAATAAACCAAAACATTTCACTAATCATTCCAGCATATTCAGCCTCAAACAAGGAGCAAGCCTCAGGAGAAGAGAAATTTACAAAACGGGTACCCGTAAGCGACCTCAGGGACAGCTCCAATAAAGGCGCCGCCCAAGAACTTGATGATTGCTCGAGGTTTCTTTCCGGCGGGTGGTGGTATTACCAAACAGGAGCCCAGCCTGGTGTACGTCTTGTTATTGGTGTAATTGTAGTTCGGGCCAGGAGCTGCTCCATTAAAGCTGGAGCTACTACTGCTCCGACCGACATACCCATTCGACAGAAAAGCCCGAGGAACAAGAGCTTTGATGTTGAAGGAATTCGCCCGTTCGAAACATCCGTGTCTCTGTGAACGTGGGTTTAGCTTCTTTGAGGAGAGGAAGCTAAATCGAGTCCCTGAGATGGAGGATGTGGCCAATTCCATGCCAGTTGAGGAGTCGATAAAATGAATCTAGGATTTGTCAAAATCATACGCATCGTTTATAGCTGTATAGGAATGGATCCGGGTAAATGAGTTAGGCGAACTTTTTCCTCTTCATTTTTTTGGGGAATAAATAATTTGCCGTTCATTATATTTGTATGTGAACGAGTAAGCCACGATATTAAGGTTTTTCATATTAGCGTGGGGCGGGAAATAAACAGCCCATAATTCGTACAAGTTTGGGCCAAATTGTTGGTGGTTTTTGGACCCCGATGACTAAAAGAATGCTCGCCGAGTCGATTTGTTGATTCGTCAGGTTGAGTTTTGGGTGGATTGATATGACCTCTCTGAGCTGCAATTCAGAACTTGTTCCTGTTTCAGACGAACATGACCGTCATGTTAGAAGAAGACACAACTTAGGAGTTCCGTTATGATCAGATTTGAAAGATCACTTGGAAATTTGATTCCAAGTGCCTACAGAAACCAAGAAGTGGCCAAACCAAGATAATCAGATTTGAAAGATCACTTGGAAATTTGATTTCCTGGCAGGACAATTTCATGGTCTCGAGTTATCCAACCCATTGACGTAACCACAATCTGTTGTGAAAGTGAAGTTCAGCAACTGTATCTTTGTATGAAAGTGTCTGTCTACTCCAGAATTATTCCAGACCCGACGAATCTCAATAGCTACAACTGATCCCATAAGCCTCGAGCAGATAACACACAGCTTGAAGTTAAAAAATGCTGTTTGAGAAATTAGGAACTTGTAAATGTACATGCCACCCGTGGTGAGCAACACATCATACGACAGACATGAAGCTGACTGAAACATACATTTGGAGTTGCTGCACAAGATGTATAATGAAAGATCTAGCGTCTCCCAACTCCAAACCATCTACACATACATATATTCGCCACCCCGTACAGCATTTGCAGCACCTTTCCTCTCTTCCTCCGCCTCCTTCTCCCGCTCCTTCCAACTCTCATATGCGTGATCATCGGTCTGCAGTTCATGTCGGCAGATGGGGCAAGAATTGTGCTCATTCTGAAACAAGACCACAACACAAGGCACACAAAATGCGCATCTCATTAGCACCAACCAACAGACACTCACAATGATCTCGAGCAAACTGCATAACAAAGCAACACAAGTTCAGACACAGTACCAGCCATGGCTTTAGACAAGGAGGGTGGAACGTATGCTTGCAAGGCAATTCCTGCATCTTGTCACCAACAACCAGGTTCTCTTTACAAATTGCACACTCTGCATCTTTCCCAAGCTTCCCCAACACCTCTTCAGTGATATCAATTACAGGAAGATTCGCTACAACTTCTTTACTAGCAGGCGGAGCGCTTGGGACCACACTCCCATCATCTAGGATCTTCACAGTTTTGGGTTCTCATCAGATAAATAACTTCTCATAAAAGCGAGGAAATATTATGATCAACAGGCGAAGAGAGAGCCAAAGAATTTACCAGAGGTATAACAGTGTCGAGGTGATTGATAAGCTCTTCAATGACGGTGGCAGCATTTTCTGCATTGGTAGCATTATCCAAAGCTCCATGGGAAGACTCGGCGCTAAAAGCCGAAGCGGCAGCAGCCATAAGGTTTTGCTGCACTAGCCATTGAGGCCGTGGTGGCTCTGGATCCACAGTCAGATGCCCCTCAAACAGATACCCTGAGAACACGGAAAAAAGATCTCCTGAGACAAAGACCCCTCAGAAATTCTTCTCGGACAATAGAACAGACACAAATTTGCAAACCTCTGCTTTGCGCGGAGTCTGATATTGGGTTAGGCTCGTCGACCTGATGCAAATGCTCCTTTGCCTGAGATATACAATTCTTCAGATGGGCTTTCTCAGATTGGTCCGAGGAAAGCGATTCAGCGAGCTCAAAAAGCCGTAATCCCGCAAGCCAGAAGCCTGGAGCGGTATATCTCGTCTTCAGGATCGTCGCGACTCGGCAGATAACGGTATAGAACTTCAAGAAAACAAGAAAAATTAGGTCAAAATTCGAGCAATAAGGAATTCGAAATGAAATGGGCATCGAAGTACTATCGATTTGGAACTAATAACAATAGTGCCTACAGATTTGCGGAGAGAGGGTGAGGCAGAAGCGTAATGGGCGTTGAGAAGAGAATTGATGGAGAAGACAGCCTCTTCGAATCTCGGCTTCTTCCCCAGCTGTCTCTGCAACTCCTCCAATTGCTGCTTCAAGCTTTGCTCCGATGAAGACTCCATTTTCTTCGAATTATTTCCCAAAGTCTCCAATTTCTAGATTTTCGATTCAGATTTTCCAGTCGTCGTTCCCTCGCTGTTTATTTGTAGGCTCAGCTTTCTTGAACAGGGGGAAAACTTGACGAAGAAAGATTAGGGGTGAAAAAAAAGTGAAAAAGGGTTTGGGGCCAAAACGGCAAAATGTTAAGAAGCCAATAAATTACACAATTGGTCCAAATTTTGCTTTCTGTTTTATCATCAACCCTTGAACTTGTCTATTTGTTACGTCAATTGGTAGGAACTAGGAATGGGTGAGCATGGGTTGGGTAAACCCAAAACCCAACCCGAACCACCCCCATTGGGTTGGGTAAAAATTGATCATGGTTCACGGGCTGGTTTCACATATAGGAGAACCGACGATTTTTGGGTTGATTCTAGTTCCATATGGAACCAACTCGATGTGGAACCGAACCCAAGATATATATATAATTATATAATAAAAATTATAATATTACTAATATATCCATACACACACACACACATACATTTCTTTGAAGTATTATGATGGTCATTTTGTGTTTTTATATTAAACTCTTAAACTGATGTTCTAAATTGACACAGTATGGAAGTTGTGGGATTATTTATGAAATTTCTCTATATTCATTTAAATTACTTTGCTTCATAGACCCACCACTCCTAAGTCATTTTACTTTCGATCTTTCATTTCAAACTACTCTCTACGACACAATTATGATATTTTTTTTCATTTATAAGTCATGTAAAATTAAAAATTTATGATATCAATATATTTTAGGTTTTGATACTGAAGAAAATGGTCTTAAAGACTCAATTTTTCATATTGAATGTCATGCCAATATTGGAATTACTGGAAGGAAGTAAACTAGTTGAGATGAAATATACCTCCACAAGCAACTCTTTTGAACTATTTTTGTAAGAATAATATTTTAAACTCTCTTGAATGTATTTAAGTATATATATTTAAATATTAATTTAATTGTATATTATGTTGAATATGTCATAAAACTGATTATGGATGTAAATTTATTGAATTTTAGTGTTGTTATAAGTATATGGTATAAACCGAAAAATCCGAGAACCAGAACCGAGAAACCCAGAACCATGATTCTGGTTCTGTTCGGTTCTCAGTTCTCGGGTTGGGTAGAAAAATTTTGAAACCGATGCCATTTCGGGTTGGTTCTGTTTCACCATAAAACCGAACCAACCCGACCCATGCTCACCTCCACTAGGAAGGCATTCCATACTACTACTACGGAAACAATTGTTTAACGGTCTTCATCTAATTTCATGAACGAAAAGCATTACATATACTTCAGTATACTGGAGAGAGAGAACCCACATCTAATCTAATTGAAATGTTGTAGTACAATTTATGTTTGTTATCTTATTTCTTTAGAGTAAATTGCACCCATAGCTCCCAATTTTTTATCATTATATTGACTTAGACCCTAACCTCGATTTCTTGCATAGAAAATTCCTAATCTAATAACCTTGTTTAAATGTTTCATTTTGGAGCTTCCATTAACTTAAGGTTTTAAATGGGATTGAAAAAAAATGAGAAAATTAATTTTAACTCCATAAAACTTTTTCATTTGCCTTACAAACCTTTAAACTTTTTTATCTAACAATTCAATCACAATCTTAATGTGCATCGCACACTTATCCATCTCCGGCCACCGCCCGGCGCCACCACCTCCCCTTCTTCCTCTTGCTTGCTTTCTTCACTGTTTTAAACGAACAAAAAAACACATCCCCGGTTCAATAAAAGCAAGAGCATAATCCTGGAAAAACTGGCAGTACTATGCCCAAAACCATGAACAGCTCAGCTGAAAGTCTCATCAAGCTCAAGCGCCAAAATAAGATGTGAGTGGACTTGTCTGAAAAATTGGGGATTTCAGATTGGTTTGTTTCCGCTGGTGCCAGAGTTGTCTGAGAAATCTTCGACATTGGGGCTTTCAGACTCGAGTGGGATTGTCTGAGAAATCTCGATGAAAACACGGTGATCGCGAGGGAGCCAGAGTTGTTGGGAATTGGATTGCTGTCGCTGGTGCCAGAGTTGTTTGAGAAATCTGAGAAATTGGGGCATTCAGATGTGAGTGGAATTATCTGAAAAATCTCGGTAAAGACATGGTGATCACAAAGAAGCCGGGGTTGTCAGAAATCTCGATGAGAAATCGGTATAATGGAGACAAAGAAGGCGAGCCAATGGACAACAAAGAGGGTCTTGTGGGAGGAGGGGAGAACCAGTACCCATCGACTGACGGCACGGCGATGGCGTTCCAGTGGCGGGAAGCTGCACGAGGAAGGGTACTTCACCCAAGGCTGGTGGTGGCAAATTGATCAACTTTTGATCTTGAAATGATAAATGGGGATGGTTGAGCATGGAAGTGGAAATTCGTATAAAGAAAACGTTTTTCTAAGGGAATATTATTTTGGGTGCGAGATTAAATATTAGAAGCAGGTGAGTTTGGTGTGTTAATGGAGTAAAGTACATTCTAAGCTGAGACCGAAGGTTCAGAGATGGTGATTACATTGATAGATGGAAAAATTTCAAGATTTTTAAGGTAAATTAAAAGTTTGCAGGGGTTAAAACAAGTTTTTCACTTTTTTCTATCTATCTTAACGCCTCAAGTTAACAAAATGTCCAAAATGGAGCAATTGAATGAGGTTAGGGATTTTCTATGCAAGAAATGGAGATTAGTGTTTAAAATAGTACAATAATAAAATGTTAAGGAATATGAATGAAATTTACTATATTTCTTTGTTATTTTATTAAGGGTAAAAACACATATCAACCCTAAACTAACTCAATGTTGTTTAGTCATCCAAAAATTATGAACTATTGCATGATTCATCCTTAAACTATCCAATTGTTGCACCTATTATCTTGTCATTATGTCAGACGTTAAAGAGTAACAAAAATTGGGGAAAATTGTAAAGTCAATCCTAATACTTCAAAATTTTTTATTTGAGTCCTAAAATTTTATAGTTTTCTAATTCAGTTCTAAAAAAGTTCAAAAGTTTGTTCTAATCTATTTTCTCAAACACAAGTGGGAAACCATTTTGACTGGCGAGAAAGACTTATGTAAGCCTCTGAACCCTTACCATCTATGACCTAACTGGACCTGATCTGGCATTGTTGTGTCTCCATCCCTATTCAGAAGGCTCAGGAATCTAATCGTTAACGCAACAGTGTTTGAGGCTTCTTCTTGAACTTGAATTTAAAAAGAATGAGTAGGGCCAATATGAGGATTATGACAAAAGGGAGAGGTTTGGACGACCATGGAGGAAGAGATTCTCAAGGCGGCAATCATGAAATATGGGAAGAACCAGTGGCCTAGAATCGTTTCCCTTCTTAATCGTACGTCTGCCAAGCCATGTAGGGCTCGTTGGTACGGCTAGCTCGACCCTCCATTAATAATGTACACTAAAAACCGGCCTATATTAGTTATACTATTTCACCTACCTACATTAATAACCTAATTATTTGTTGTTCTCAATATCTGCAAGTTGTGTGGACAAGAAAGGAGGACGAGAAACTGCTTCATCTCCCAAAGTTCATGCTCGCACAGTGGACAAACACTGCACCAATGGTTGGTGGACACACAGCTTCTCAATGCCTTGACTGGTATAAAAAATTTCTTAATGCAATAAGCGCGAAAGATGAAGATTTTGAATCTGTAGGTGATAACCAAAGACAATCACTGCACCAACAGTTGGGGGATGTATTGCTTCTCAAGCCGGTGCTAGTCTAACTAACATCAAAGGCAAAAGGTAAAATGAAAAGCCAGAGAAAAATAACTTGAAAAAGCTAGAAAACTTGTTTCTCTGCAGAAAACAAAGGAACTTAAGGTAGCAGGGATTTGAAATTCCATTTAAGAAGATGCTTCCACTAAGATTTTATGATGTCACAGATGAAGATAGGGCTGTTAGACAAGTGAAATCTCCCATAGAAATTCAAGAACTTGAGGGAAAATAAAGAATGATGGACATAGAAGCACGATGGTGAGGTGGACGAAAGGCAAGGAAGCTTATCAAAGGGAGGGGCGAAGATCAATTATACACATTTTAAGATTGAGCTAGAAAAATCATAAATTTTAATAGTCAAATAAAAAAATTTCCTAAATATTAAAATTGATTATGCAAATTTTTTCACAATTTCTACCACTTTTAATGCCTGGTATAACTGCAAAATAATGGATGCAACAATTGGATAGTTTGAGGATAACTCATGCAACAATTCATAGTTCTATGATGATTAAGTAACATTAGGAATAGTTTAGGAACAATACATGTCATTTACCCTTTTATTAATTATCTTTGCCCATTTTTCTATCGTATTTGCGTTTTCCACCTTCCCGCTACTTTTTAAATTAGAAAGAGACGAGAATAATATTTTTAAATAAATTGGAAAGGTTATATTAAATACACTGATATCATAGAAATTTAAGGAATTTAAAAATTCTACAAAAATTGAACAAACTAATTTCCATATGTAAAAAGTCATTAGAAATACAAACTAAAGAAATCATAGTAGCAAAAGGTTGTCAGCCTCGCTAGATAACTCCTCATATCAATAGTTTGGCCCTATGGGGCTATGAAGTAAAAACTATGTCAGCAAAGGCTCCAAGGGGAAAAGTTTGAAACTTGGAAAATAATCTTCCTAAAGCATTATAGGATATCTAGAAAAGTAGGTAAATAAGCTTTTAATTATGTTTCTATTCAAACCTCAACCTTCATTTTGTTTGTTGCACCACCCTAATATGGTTAAAACATTTCATTTTGGACTTTTTTTTTATGTAATTTGTTATCTTATGTGGAAAATGACATGTCAACATAGAATTATAAGGGCAAAAGTGTGTGTTTAACGCTTCAAAACTTCATATTTGTCATAGAAACCTTAACACTTTTTTTATCTCACTATCCAATCACTATCCTCAACCAGAGGTCCAAAGCCTTCTCAACCCTCCTAACCCACCATGATTTTTCTTCATTTGGCTAATTTTCAAACTTTGTTCTTATCAATGATGCAAGATTTTGTTCATACTTATTCTCGATTAATCATCAAACCAATATTCTATTTGAAAAAAAAAATAGAATAATTTATGGAATCATCTGAACTTCAAATTACCATTAACTTTACGAACAAGCTGAAACTAATTTATGAACATGCCATGATTTGTTCTAGCTTCTACAGATTAATTAGTTTTATGGCTTCTTCATGTTGTAATTTTTCTATTGCATTTTTATTAGGCAAATTTGCTACTAGAAATTCTATTATATGATTCAGTGATTGAGAATTTCAAATGACAAATCTATAAAATTATGTTTTGCACATGAAATGTTCAATGAAATGCTTAAGTAAATTTTGGGCAAATGAAACCCAAGAAAACACCAATTCTTGGACAACGGTAATGAACACAGGGATTTGTAGTGCAAAAATTCTTGTTGCACAGTCATGGAGAGCAAATTCAAATCTTAGGGAATGCAAATGAATATTGAGCTCAATTTAACGGTTGTTCCCAAAACAAACAGAGAATGAAATTACAGCATTGAGAAATATGTGATAGTTTCGACAAATGAGTTTCGAAGATGGCGGTGTTATTCTGGAGGTTGCTGGAGAAAAAAGAAAGTGTGGCAAAAGTGTGGCATTGAGATGGGACGACGAAGACGGAGGAGGCAAAGATGCATGAGAGTGATGATGGCAAAAACAAAATGGGTACGATCAAGGTTGTGAATAGTGAAGTCGTTGGGGTTGGCAAGGAGATCGGACTGCGCTATGTGCATACTCAATGGGAGATTGATGAGTGAAGGATATGCAACATGGAGGAGATTGGGAAGATGAGGAAGAAAGGGTATAAGGTGGCAGAGGTAATCCCGTTTGATTGCCTCGAATGGGTTGGATGAGATAAAGGAAGTGGTTGCGACATAGAAGGCGTTTGTGAAGGAGTTGAATAGGGATGTGAATGAAAGAAGTAGACAAGATAGGCCGGGTTGACAGAGACGAAAGCAAATTTAGAATGAGGTCTTGACGAGGAAGAAACATGAGGAAGATTTTTGTTAGATTTGATAATTTTAAGGCTTTTGTGGTAAAGAAAATTTTTATAAAGGTTAAAACAAGCATTTTTCTCTACAATCCTATGTTATCATGTTTTTTTTTCATCCAATATAATGTCTTTCATCCAAAAAATGTCCAAAAAAGAACATTTTAACCACATTAGGGAGATGGAACGAACAAAATGGAAGTTGAGATTAGAATAGAAATATAATTCAAAAGTTAGAATTAATGCCTGTAATTTACCTTAGAAAAACATATCTCACTTGCCTCTAGTGATGAACAGTAGGCCTAGTTAAGTTAGGCCCATGCATGACACTTGTCAACCATATTGGGCTTAGGTCAGGCTTTAATCGGGATTATGAGTGCCTAGGCATAGGCTGAATTTTTTTTTTAAAAAAAATAATTTTTTGGAAAATTATTACTTATTTTTTTAATTTTTTTAAACACTATCATCAGTGCAAATTTTATTAATAACAAAATTAAGCGAGCACTTATAAATAAATTGGAACGGGCCTTATATGACAAATGAAAAATCGTTAAAACAAACTAAAATAAAAACTTATGATCTGTGCTGCACAGCGTAATTAGACCAATTACATTTTAAGAACTGAAAAAGAAAATCTAGAATATGAAAGCATCGTCATCATCTTGCATCTTATCTTCCAAACTTTTTCTGTCTTGCTTTCTTAAGGCAACAAGGCCTCAATCATTGTTGCATATGTAGACCTCCACTGTTTTTGGCATTACCCTCTTTTGTTTCTCTGAAATGATTGGTTTACCGACATTGAAAATGAACTCCAATGCAACGGTTGAAACCAGAACCGTAAGAACTTCATTTACAAGGATGGCCAAAATAAAAAATTGAAAATCTCCCAATTTTCATTTTCCTCCTCTCCAAAATGTCCTCCTCACTTGTTTTAAATAAGGTTTGGAGGTAGTCATCTACTTCCAGTAAGCCAAATAATATGGGTTGAGGATGCTTCAACAGCTGTTATGCAAGGTTGAATGGTGCTGATGCTAAGAAGGATGAGGTGCCAACGGTGAAGGATATAGGTCTTGCCTTGTTTTTGTAGCGGGATAAATACTCCTTATAGAGCTCTCGTAAGTGCTCATTTATTTCAGCCGTCATAGCTAAACAACTAATATGATTCGTATCTAAAAAACTATAATGCCCCTCATGTAAAGACAATGTACCAAAAATTTTCATGGTCGAGTAAAATAAAGATGCATGTAAAAAGGTGGGGGGTGATGTTTGTAAAATATGATACCACTTGTCCTTCACTGCTTTGACGGTATTCTTTAGAAATAAATCCGTCTTGTATTAATTCAAAACATAAATAATGTTTACCAAATAGATCAAAACTTTATGAGTTGTGGGATAGTATACACAAGAGAAAAAAACAGTGGCCTCATAAAAATACCATAATAATTAACAAAGTTTGTAACACTTGTCCTACATTTTGGTCGTTAGAAGTTAGGAGTTTGATTTCAAGTTAAAAAAACAGTCAACAAAGCTGCATATGGACATGCAACCATCAACATCTCATATGTTGAGTTCCAACAAGTGGAATAGCCCAATTTAAAACGTTTCCATGAAAACAGTTAGTTGTTTTAAAGACAAAATTTTCAAATTCAAGACTACTTTTGGGCTGTAACTTCAAATACAGTAATGCAGTTCGGATTAGATGGATTTTTGTCTGCAAAACCTCAAGCCCTTTTTGCACACACAAATTTAAAATATGACACATGCATTTAACATGAAAAAAAAAACACCATTTCAACGGGGTTTCAATGCACTACAAAGTTCTCGGGTCACAAAATTGTTATTAGAGGCATTGTCAAAATTTACGAAGTATATCTAAGATGCTTTGATATATATTATATGAAGTACGGTTAGATTCCATGCATTTGAAAACAATAATCCTTTTTTGAATGACTCAATCCTCATTTATTCAGAGTGCAGTAATACAAAAATAATTCTGCCCTATAAAAAACACCCACATGTCATTAATAAAAGCCATGCAATGATCGAGTGTAGTGAAAAGAGCTTGCAAATTAGATATGCCTAATTCATACATTCTAATTGTTTCTTTTCATGTAGTCATCTTAGATATTTATTTAAAGGCCGGGTTTACTTTGGACCTAATTCAATTTTCTAAATGCACGTCTTCGGCTTGCCTAAAAGGTATTTCTGTGAACATTAGCCAGTTAAGCATACATTCTCTACATTCATGCTAATTAAATATAAAGATACCTGAACCATTGATTAAAGATCCGAGTTGTGTTTGTCCACTAGAACTCCCTTCCGCTCCCGGATACTGCATCAAATGCTCGCTCCTTATGTGTAATTAAAGCATCTCGGTCCTGAAATTCACCTTGTGTGCTAACTTCTTGCCCGTTGTGTTTGCACTTGGCAAACCAATTCTCCTTTTCCCAAACCATCTCAGAATGCTTCACACGAATGATTTGAGTCAAGATTTACCTTCACCACCCTCGGGAACTTGACTTTAAGGTGTCAGTTGTGAGTCATCCCCTACTTGCTGATCAACTGTTTAAACGGGGGTCTCTTGGACTTCAACGTCATCGTTGAACTCTTGCTTGTCAAAATCCAAATCAATATTTGTTATATCGATGTTGGCGGGCCCAAGGTCATCCTAGATGTGAATTCCCTTTCGGGCTGAACTCTTATGACTTAAGAATGACCTCAAGATAATGGGAGAAGAGAAGCTCTTAGCTGAGGTAAAGCTAGTTACTTGAAGCCATTGACTTGGCAAAAATTGATGAAAGATTAATGAAGGATTAATGAGAGATTAAGAAGAAATTAGTATCAGATTAAGAAAATTGGTAAAGGACTTGAAGACTTGAGGAGAATTGTAGATAAAGTAGTAGATGTGGAGAAGAAAGTGTAGGAAGTTGTGTATAGAAGTGAGGAAATGATGGTGGGTATTTCTAGGAGTAACAAAAATATTATTGGACAAAAATAACATGAAAAACTAGCTGCTTTTTAATGTTAAAAGGGATAAAAAAAGTTTTGAACCTTTCTAGTCGTTTGTAGCAAGCGCAGGTCCTTAAGCCGTGGTTTCCCCCTTTATTTTTTAAATTTGTCAATTGTTGGGAGTGGATTGAAAATGGTAAGCCTAGACCCGATCAGCACAGACCATCTATGCTTAGGCAGGGCCAAGTCGAGCCAGGCCTGGGTTTTCTCGGTTCTAAGCCGATCTTCATTTTCTCCTCTTAGGCCCACATTCGACCTAGACCATCTATGCTTAGGCAAGGCCAAGCCGAGCCAGGCCTAGGTTTTCTCGGTTCTAAGCCGATCTTCATTTTCTCCTCTTAGGCCCACATTTGACCTACATTTTCCCGAGCCCACCCCCGCACTGTGTCATGCTGTGCTTTGACCTGGGCCTATCCTGGGTTGGGCTAGGTCAATGTTCACCACTACTTGCTATGCCAAGTAATCTAACTAATGCATGCTCATTCATGTGACTTTCCTAAAATTACTAAAGTGACACAGGTTTCTTCGTTTAGAACACTTGAAGCCCAAGACTCTAAGCTCATAGTACTTACTATTGATATTATGTTTTACCTAATAATCATGAACGAAAAAATCTGATGATCGTGACCTTCTTAATGACGTGATATCCTCCAGCAAACATTTATCATCCCTTCTGGAAATATCTTGCCCATCCAATTGAAGAAAAATATTTGAAGGACTGAATCTGAACAGATTTTGATGGTTTAAAGACCACGATGATAATGGTTCAAGGACTAAATTTGCGAATTATTCTAATATGCACTGTGGCGCCTGTTTCCAGAGACTGTTTCGTCGGTGCCAACCGACTAACCGGGCCGACGGACCTGGCTAGGCCGTTTTACGGGCCCAAATATGGTCCGATTTTAGCAGTTTCTCCTAATTCGAATAACGAACGTTGTTTATAGCGAGAAACGAGAATCAGGAAAGTTCGCGAGGAATCGAATCAAACAGAAAAGAAATGGCTGATTACTTGTTGGGATCAGTATCCAAGTCTTCTCTTCTCCAGCTTCACCCGAGAAAGCTAGGGTTTCCTGACGGCACCTCTTCACTTCAACGGTCGCCAGGTTTTGGTCGTCCGACAAAATTTGCGGTTTCGTTTAACCGGCAGCTCCATCTCAGGACGATCACCGCAGCTGGAACCGTTTCTGATTATATAGCTCCGACCGTTTTGGCCAACACGGTTGACACCTCCAAGGGAGGGATCGGTGTTGAGGTTGAAGCCGGCGGTGGCGGCGGAGGTAAGATTGACGATGGAAGAGGAGGAGGCGGCGGCGGTGGGGGAGGAGGAGGTGACGGTGGAGGAGATACTGGGAAAGGAGAAGGGGGGAATTCAGACGAGGGAAGTGACAAAAGGAAGATGGCTTTGTCGATGTCCCAAAAATTGACCCTTGGGTATGCGGCTCTCGTAGGAGGTAAATTTGAACCCGTGTCTTTCTTTTTCTTTATCTTTCCCCCCTATTTAAGTTGTTGAACTCTAGAAAATTTAATCTTTCTGGGTTTTCTGTTCTTTTTCTCCAATGCACGAATTATTAAATGAAAGTATTGGTTTTGGAAGTGGCGATCTTCCTCGGAACAGATGAATGTTTATGCTGATGTTTTTTTTTCACGTTTTTCATATTAATTTGATTTTGTGGGAAGTATGGTGAATTTTTTGTTCAAAAGAATAAATTATGTAGTGAATTTCTGTGACAGTGGGTGGTGTGATGGGCTATCTGAAGAGTGGCAGCCAGAAATCACTTCTGGCTGGAGGACTATCAGCTGCCCTTCTGTATTATGTTTACGCTGATCTTCCAACTAGACCGGTGCTTGCCTCTACGATTGGCTTTGGTAAGTCATTCTCTATTCTATGTGGATCCGCAGCAAATTGTAAGGCTTCTCATGACTCTTTTCGTCACATGAAAGTATCATGTCTTTCAGTACCAAGTTGTCGTGCCACTTATATCATGGATACTGAGAAAGTATGGTATGAATGTTACCTTTATGCCATTTGTTCTAGGATACAATAATACTGTTCGACAGAGATGGTGCTTGATTTTAAATTGTATAGAAGGACTTATTAATAGGATTTTTTTTGTAGCTGGGAGGGTATAACTATTAACTGGTGTCATGGATAACGAGACAGGTGCTTACCATACACTCTTGTCCATTTTTGGAAGGCTGGAAATTGTGTTAGTAACTTTAGCATAAACTGTTAAAACTGCAAAAGCCATTGTCAACAAATGTTGATTTTTTTTCACTTTCTCAGCAACAAACAAATACCCATGTAACTGTCTTACTTTTTAGTGGGTATTAGTGTGTAGGCCTTAATTACAGTAGAGATGAACAATGAACACCTTTTAAGGTCAGTATTGTCTAATATCATAAGTAAGCTTCTTTCTTCCCTTTTATATTTGCTGGAGTCTGTGTTGAGCTGTGTAAGAAGATGTGTAAATTGCTTTTGCTACAAGGCATGCTCCAATTGTATAAATGTGCTGTTGTTGAAGGGAAAAATTAGCTAAAGGCCCTAATCTGTTCATTTCAGTAGTTTTCTTGGGCATTAAGTTTGGGACATGAATTCGTGTATATAGAGGTCTGGTGGTTAGAGCTATTGCCCGTCTCTTTGTCATTACAAACTACTCTTACAACTTCATTCTTATGACTGACTGAATATTTTGGTCATATTAAATGCTAAGGTATATCTTCGGCACTTCTGGGAGTGATGGGTTCTCGATTCAGAAAGTCTGGAAAGGTATTTCCAGCTGGTGTTGTATCTCTTGTCTCACTCGTCATGACAGGGGGCTACTTGCATGGCATTCTACGTAGTGTCCACTAAAGACCTAGTGTTGTAGTTGTATTGTCTGAGTTTCTAGAATACCATGTCTCTTGTTCGCTGAACATGGTGTTTTCTAGTTTTTGTGAGCTCACTTGTTGGTCTTTGACGTCATTAACTGTTGAAATGTGTAATAGACATCAAGTTTGTATGGACTTCTGTATGTTGGAAGATGAATCTGTCTTCTTTCAGGCTTCTACATTAGTATGTACTATGAGTCTAATATGTCCCAATTCCAACCTAGCTTCTATGAGGATATATCGTCTTCATGCTATGGTTTAGGGACTTCCATGGCTTGATTTCATTATTGTATCCTCATCATGACGTTTGGACAAAAAAAAGGCTTGACCAAGTGTTGAAAGTTTGGTCATCCTTTCACAAAACTCCAATAAAAGAAACTTCCTTCTCGAAAGAACAGAAATCCAACCCAGGCCAGACCCTATTGAATTGGAATTTTGTTGTTAGCATGAAAATGGAAATTTCAGAAACTGTATTAAGCGTAGGGAGATCATAAACTTAGCCAACTCATTTAAGGGCTCGGTAAGATTTAAAATGACTTTTCTCGCATGGCATTTCCTTTATTTTTTTTTTTAAAAAAACGAATAAAAAAAACTCTCAGGGAACAGAATTTCTATATAACCTCTCACAAAGACTTTAGCACTCATCACTCGGAAAAATCCATACCTCAAAAATTGTCTGGAAATCAAGCGTGGCTACAATGCTTCAATGGCTGGCCCCCTCCAAGACTACTTCCCGATTGATCTCTTCTACCATCGTTCCCCATCGTCCAATGCAGGCACGTCAAGTTTGTTTCTCCGATCGAAACCCAAAAAACAGAGCAAAATGTGGGAAAGAATCCGGGAGGCTGTTGTCATTAGACAAAGTTTCATTCTCAAAGTTAAACCTAAGTCAAAATTGCTCAAACAAGCCTCACTGTGCAGATTCCTCTTCACTGGCAGCAACATTTCAGGTTTGATTTCAGTTTCTTTCGGAGGGGGTTTGGTCCCAAATAGGGTCCTTAACTATTGGTGCTAAGTTTCACTTGGATCCTAGGTTTTTATAGGCATCCACGACCATTTTATCTTGCTTTCTTTCTACATTTGAGTAGTTACAGCCATCATTTATGCACCAATACTTAGGCTCCTACATAATTGTTTCTTAAGCAAGCAAACATCATTTAGCAAGGGCTAACCTACCAACTTCATAAACCTCTTGCAATATGTTTTTAGCTTACCAAAACAATATCCCCACCCTCCAAAATCAGGTTTGGTTCAAAACCATATTTTTGTGGGCTAATTACAATTTTCCTCATGAGGTTTAAGTGAAATTACATTTTATTACATTTTATTTAAAAATATACACTTTACCCTTTTTTTTTAATATAGTTCAACAGCAATTTCTGAAATCTTAATTTAGATTGTACAGTTGTCATCTTCAAGTAATTTCAATCTGTATAATATTTTTTTATAATTAATTGAAATTTAAAAATTATTTTTTAAAAAACTAAAAGAAATACAGAAAGAAAAAATTAATAATTTAAAATGTCCATTAACTGTAAAAAAAATATCATACAGATTGAAATTATTGGAAGATAGCTACCATAATATCTAAATTAAAATTTTAAAAGTTACTATCGAACTGTATTAAAAAGACATAAGGTAAAGCATATATTTATAAATAGGAAGGAACAAAGTATAATTTCACTTAAACCCCAAGGAGCAAATTGTAATTATCCTTATTTCTATTCTTCTTTGTAGTTTTTAGCAACCTCAACTTAAAGGGTCAATTAGAGTTCCAGTGCTCCAAATGTGACCAAACTTTGCAGAATTTACTTTTTGTCATATAAAACTTGTCTAAACTCTATAACTCTAATTTCGAAGCCTTCTTCCAAAAGTTTGAAGTATTTCTTTTTTTATAGGCAATTTCAATAGAAAACCTGAACTCAACTTGTCCTTTTGAGTTTCAATGCCCTAAATGACCCCAAATTTTGCAGTCATCTTTTCTTAGCCTCTTTAAAGTTGTTCAATTCCATACTCTCAATTTTGAGGCTTGCATCCTAAAGTTTGAAGCAACTCTATTTATGCTGGGGTCTTGGTAAAAAAGCTTTGTGTTTAGGTTGGTTTTATGTTTTGTTACCCCAAATTAGATCAAACTTTGCAGGAACCTTCTCTTAACCATATAAAACCTTTTCCAGCCTTTAAACCCTAATTAGGAGTATTCTTCCTACAATTTGAAGCAATTTTTCATTTGTAGGCTGTTATAGCAAAAACTTAAACTTATGGGGTCATTTTCACATCTACTGTTTCAGTTTAAACACTACTAAAAAATCATGATTTTCCAACTGTCATATTACCAACGTGTAGAACCGTTGGTAAAAATTTTCCAACGTACACGCGTTGGTGGGATTTTTTTTTTTGTTTTTTTTTTACCAACGGCTAAGCTGTTGGTAATTGCCAACGTGTAGAGCCATTGGTAATTTCCAACGTGCATGCGTTGGTGGGAATTTTTTTTTTTTGTGTTTTTTTTACCAACAACTAAGCCGTTGGAAAAGCAAAGGCTCCTGTACATTTACCAACAGCGTTAACCGTTGGTAACTCATTAATGAAACAGTGCGTATTAACAGAAAATTTCCAACGGCTAAGGCCGTTGGAAAAATTGTTTTTAAATCCCCCCCAGCCCGAGTCGTCTTCTTCATCTCGCTCTGTTTTCACGTCTCTCTCTCCTGCGTGTAACTCTTCGCACAGCACACACAGTCACGTTTCTTCTTCGATTAAGCCCTGAATCAGCTTCGTCGAGGATGAGGATCATGGATCTGGTGTCATTTGGGGTGATCTGAAGGTTAGTTTGTTATTTTCGTGTTTTTTTGGATTTTTTTTTCGGTATTTTCCTTACTTGAGCTTCTTGGTTGATAATGGAGGCTAGATTTTGGTTTTTATTGCTGGATTGAAGTTATTTGGAGGCATTTGAAGGAAGAACACATTTCGATTTGAGGTGAGTTGGTTTTTTCGTACTTTTTTTTATTAGTGATGATTATTGCTTTTGTTTTGTTTTCATGAGCACAGTAACGAATTATTGATTATTTATATTCTTGATTTAACGCTTTTTTATGTTTTAAATATTTTTCTGAAAACATAACTCATGCCTTAATCTATAGTTTTCTTTTATGTAATTTTTATGAAAATATTGTAATTTTCACCTTTTTCAGGGTCATCATTTTTGAGTTTATATATTAAAGATCTCGGATTCAATTGACTCTATTTGGTAAGCATTTTACGAACAATACCATAATTGCTTATTAAATTGCCCAAAATTATATTCCTTTCTTTTTTAAAAAAAAATTATTTGAATCAACTTTTGTTTTCAACTGATTACTTTATGTATGAAACTAATTTTATTCATCCATGCAAATTTATGCCATTCACATTTTGATTCTATAGCATTTTCTGATCGTAATCCATTTTCTAAGAAATTCATGTTCGTATTGTTCATCATTTTAGATTAGGGCTAAATTGATATTTAATCCTTTTACTATGACCAAAATTTAGCATCGTGTATTTATCAATTTAATGGGTTTGAAACATCTTGTATAATCCATAATATTTTATATAGAGTTTAGTTATAGTTTGTTACTTTGCTGTTGGTATTTAATTTTGTGTTGTAAGTATTTTTTTTGGTTCAATTTTTGAATCATAAAACTAGTTTATGGATGTTCGCTAAAGAAAGTTTCTATAATTAGAAAAACTAGAAGAAAAAAAAGGAAGAAAATCTAGAAAAAAAGTTTCTATTTTCTGCTGTTGTTATTTTTATTAGGAAGAAAATCTGGAAAAAAAAAAATAAGAAATCCATTCATATAATGAGTTCAAGGTATAAGATTTTCATTAATTATATAGTTGGAAATTATCCCCAACCCTTTTTTTAATTTGAACTCATGTACTTAAATTAGAATTTAATAGTAAATTAATACTAGAAATTGTGAAAAAAAGAGGAAAATGCTCATATCCAAAGGATAAAAACATTAAAGAGCTGACAATTGCGTCATCTTCTCTTACGCTTTTGTTTGGAGTACACTTTTCTTACATTTTAAATGTCACTAATTAATGTTAATTGCTGACCTTTATATCTATCTATAAATCATTACACACTTGCAGGACCACATAATCTCATTGTATGAGAGTCTATAAAAGTAGCATATGCAACACTTTTTTTATTTGAAATTAAATATTTCATTTCGTCATGTGATAAGCTTTTTTGTCAATGATCATTTCAATTTAATGGTACTTACATGAGCATAACTTTTTGTAACACTTAGTTTTAGGCATCAACTTATAAATAAATCGTTACAAATTTTATGTTTCCGATTTTACACATTCAAATTTCAAATGGGCATAATTTACTTCCTTAAAACTCTCACAAAATCTCTAGGATGAAGGGTGCTTAGGAAGCTTGAGAGAATTAAAAGGAGACAGAGAGCAGAGATGGAGGCTCAGAGAACCGCATTGGAGGCAAACCGGGCTCAGTTGGAGATTATTTGTCGTTCGCTAAACCTTCCGTGCCCGCCGGCTCAACCAGTTCCACAGTATCCTGATGACTCGGACTCAGACGATGAGGAGATAGTCGGGACTCCATGATGGACGTCATCAATAGGTAAGCGCATTTCTAAAGTTCTTGTGTTAGAGCCCTTACATAATAATTTTTAGACCTAATTAAGACTCAGTTGAAATTACTGAAATGTGTAATTTGTTGAATGTTGAATGCTTTCTTCCAGACATATATGTTCTTGTTTTAATTAAAATGTATTTAAGAATATTTTATTTTAATTACATTTGCATAGATGTGTAATGTTTATTGCTGAGTAAAGATGGGTGAACTTTTGAATGTGTATTCAAACTGGGATAAATACGAAACAACCGAAACCTGGAACGTTTAATGTACATTATCAACGTGCAAACGAAGAACTTACCAACTGGCGCGCGTTGGTAATTTCCGACTGTCATCCTGTTACGAACGTGTATGTAAGTTGGTAATAACCAACGGCTTGACCACAACTCCCGTACTAACTAATGTAAGTTGGTCACTATCAACGCGGGTTCCTACCATTACCAACTGCCAAGTTACCAACTGCTGGCAGTTGGTAGCAGTTGGTAACTACAACTACGCGATGGAAACCAAACCTGGTTCATGACCGTTGGTAATTACCAATGTAACTTTTACCAACGTGTATACGTTGGAATTTACCAACGTGTTATTAATTGCGTGTTGGTAAAATTTTTTCCAACGTATTGAATACCAACTGCCATTTACCAACGTGCAGCAGTTGGTAAATTGAATTTACCAACTACTGCACATTGGTAAATGACAGTTGGTAAAGTCTTATATTTTAGTAGTGTAACCAAACCTTACAGTAAGCTTCGTTTGGCCTTAACAAACTTATCCCAACTCTTTAGCCATGATGTTGAAGACTTTTACCCAAAGTTTGAAGCACAAACAATTCTGCAAGTTTAGGAATTAAAAGGCTTGGTTTTGTAGAGTTGACATGCTCAAGAAGTAATACAACCTCATTAAACAAAGAAGCTTCTTCAACATCTTTAGTTGCTTCTTCGACTGTAATCAAAGATAAAAAATGAGTCCCCTTTGTTCCAAATTAACAACTGATCGTGCGTCCACTTCTTCCTACAAATTGCAGCTATGATTCTTCCCTAGATTGGGATTGCACTACCAGTTTTAAGATTACAATACTTTTTGTGAGGCAATCCCTGTCAATTTGTTAGTTGTGTCTGTGTTGATAGGGTATTTCAAATAAGTTACATAGGAGTATGATTAATATGCAAACAATCACCATGCCTTTTAATAGTGCAACTCGTTAATTTTAGTTTCGTGAAATAGTTTTTTCCCCATCTCAATTTAGTTTACCTTTTTATCTATTTGACTAAAACTTGATTTGAACATATTCTCATTAACTTGTATAGAAAAAAAGTTCTTAAAAAGTTATATTTAGAAACTATGAGCTTTAAATTTATATTTCTATAATAATGTTTTAAAGAAATAAAATTATTAATTAATTGCTATAAATAGGTAAGGGGCTAGCCATTTTTAAATAAAGGTAGTTTGCCCATGTTCGTAATTTATTTAAAATAGATTAAATAAATTAATAGGGTTGGGTCATCATACAGGTCATATGTGTATATTAAAAGTGTCCCCCCAATTTTGCCTATAATTACAATGTTATATCACGTTTGCATGACTTGTAAACAACCACATTCTATGTTGCATTTTCTTTTAAATCAATCATTTATCGAAATTATTAAATAATTGATTTCAACAAGAACTTAATACTTAGCATTATTATAGTTTTGTCAACTCTCTAACCCAACTTAAACTCAAACAAAAGCTTATATCAATTTGCAAAAAAAAGGCCACTGTAACTTTTAAATTAGGAGCGGTAGGGGAAATTTTTTAAGTGATTATTTAATTATTTGTTTTCATTTTTTTATATTTTTCTAGAATTAATATTATTTAAAAGTTAATACTTTATTTGCCTAATAATCACTTAAAGTCATACTAAAGTGATTTTTGCGCTTCTTGTAATTTATAGCTTTAATAAGGACACAAGCTCAACAAATAATTACTACATACTCCAGAAACATAATCACTAATAATTACTTATAAATAATATCCCTCAAATACATTCGTCTCCTAAGAAGTTTATCATTTGAAATTTGTTAAGTTGAACCAATAAGTTTATAGTTTAACATTTGTTTCGTTGAACCAATTAATACCAAGATGATGCAGGCTTAGCCCCTACTCTAAATCATGGAAAACTCATCAAGAACCAAGATCTATATGGCCAACCATTGAAGCTTTCAACTTGCGTGTGTAGTGCTTTTATGTATCAAATTAAAAGGAAGAAATAAAAAACATCCCTCACCCTTCTCATACACATTCCTAGTATGAAGATAAGATGGAAATTTGTAGTTAGAACAGAAGTTTGAACTTTGGAGTTTGGACTAAAATCCAAAACTAACCACACAATATCCAGTTCTAAACTCAAAGTTAGGTGGAAATGATACTACAAGTTAGAGTTGTTGGGGCAAGTTAGGTAGAAATATGGAAATGCTTGTAAAGAAACTTATAAGCTATAAGTGAGAGTTATTTGTATAAGATAACAAAGAGTTACACATAAAAGAAAAAGAAAAAAATGATTGAGGAACTAAAAGTAGGAAAAGTAAGCAAACCGGTGAACTTAGTTAGAAAGCAGGCGCAAGTTTAATAAAAGTGAAGTTGGTACCTAGTAAAAATAGGTGCATACACAATGAGAGTAAAATTAGCACCTAATAAGGAATAGGCACAGGTGAAATTAAATGAAATTGGTCTAGACATGGAAAAAGTATAGATGTAGTGTCTAATAGGCAATAGGTACAAGCACGTGTTTAGTCAAAGTAATGACGTAGTGCCTAGCAAACAATAACCATAGGCATATGAAAATAATCTTTTAGCACTTGATAACAGTAGCCCAGTGGGCACAAGTGGAGAAGTTTTGTGATGTTAGTACCAAATATGGTGAAGGTGAAATAAGTGAATAAAATCCCAATAAGGCAAGTGGTTTCTGATTGACCAAAAAAGTTCCCTTCAATAAGGAAAATAAACACTAATTATAGACAAGGCAAGATGCACAAGGTTGTGACAAGTGTACTTAAATGGATGGTGATAAAAACTGTGCCTGGTTTCGGTTCTGAGTGTATCAAGTCAATTAAAAATCTCCAACAATCTTTACTTCGAGCCTACCAAGGTCCAAGGTTAGAACTCCCTTAATCATCCCTTGCAATATGGGCTTGAATCCTCACCAATAATTTTGTCCGACAACTCCTCATGTTGAAACAATCAACAGCTTGATAGTTTTATAAAAATAAATAATTACAAGCAAATAAATAAACATTAAATATCCATTACAGTGAATAATTTTTTATCATGAACTGCCTAATGTTAAAACAATCAAACATATAGTAATCTTTTAATAATTAATAATTACAAACAAATAGATAAATATGATATAACTAAGTAGTAAGATTACATAAGCATAAACCTTTAACATAAAAGTTATGTAATTTATTAATTGATGGAGTCTTCTCTCTCAGTCCAACTAGTGGCAAATATATTACTCGTGTTGATGCATGGGTTAGACTCTCATCCTTGCCTTTCCAAAGGTAACAAAAAAAAATGTCAATGTGGCTCAATGCTCTCTAGGTTTAGAAAAACATACATTTTAAGTTTTTCATTCTTAATAGAAACACCAAATATCCTTACAAATTTTTCTAAGTACAAAAAAAAAAATCCAAATGCAAAAGTGTTGGAGGTTGTCTTAGGACAATTATTAAACCTCCAAGCAACACAACCTCTTAATCCCTTAGATGTTTTTGTAAATTCATGAACCATACGGTTCTAAAAGAGACAAATCTAATTAAATAAGAATTTAAACAAATATAATGGTAAAAATTAGTAGGAATAATTATATATATATAAGGTTATTATGGATAATGATTAAATATTTATTATTATTCAGTCTACTCGGTTTCAAGTATATGATCCAATAACTGAATTGATAACCAAACATGAAAATTTTGGTTTTGATCTAAACCGATTGAACTAGAAATGAAATTGAACCATTTTATCCGAATGTAATCAATTTTTTTGAATTATTCAATTTTATTTAAATAATGCTCACTCATATTCATGAGTTGACCTGCTAAGTGCCATCATGAGTGGCTTGTGGCATTGGAGCATGGTTGGATAATTGCAGAAGAAGACCGTTCTTCAACTGAAATCTCATGGCATGCTAAACATAAGGGTAGCCAATGGATTGAGCCCTCATTAAGGGTCACTAAGTTGAATGTGGATGTGACTTTGCATAAGGATCAAAAGTGAGTAGATGTGGGCATTGTAGGGCATTAACTGCCCTAAAGCGTCCTGAAAACAGGAACGAATAACATGAACAAAAGTGAGAAAATGTCATTTTTTAAAATTTAAGTAAAAGTGTTATGAAATGAGAATATGAGTAGCAATTAAAAGTAAGAGTGTAAGTGCGAGAATGAGAGTGAAAGCATAGACCCAAAATAGAAGGATTATGTCACATATATGAGACGTGACCATAAGGGGCATGTTTGGTTCACTGTCTTTTTCAGGCTTACTTATTCAAGTTCGGATCCTTTGTATTTGGAGGCATTGGCAACCTTATAAAGTTTTAAAGAAGCCAGCCATCAGAAGATTCGCTTTGTGATGTTGGAATTAGATTTTTTCAAGTGTTAGTTTCAGGGCCTACAAGCTCTCACTATCTTTATTTATTGGGTAAAAAGTATTCATCGTCCCTAAACAAAGACCCATATTTCAGATTCATCTTAAAACTATAAAATGTTATACCATTTATCATTTAACTACGAAAATATTACACGAATCGTCCCGCCATTAATTGCAATTGTCAAAATGGATGGAAAAAACGTAAAAAACTAGCTTTAACCCTAAAAAACCTTCTATTTATCATAAAAACCTCAAAACTTTTATATCTTACAATAAAACCACCGTCCTGTCATGACTTTCACCTCCGCTCCTCCGACCCTCATGACCTTCACCTCTGTATGCCCAACGCTGATCTGCCACCATCATGTCTCTATCCCACCGCCAACATCCTATGTCGCAGCCATCATTGATGATTAATCAAGGGACAAAGGAGAACAAAAGGCTAAGACCCTTAAGGTAATAATGTGGCCTTTTTCCTTATCGATCGTCATCGATTGTCATTGTCTTCTATCACCATCTTGTCGCTATGAAATTAAATACTGTAGTATACCGCTTACCATGGATAAGTAGTATGCAGTACAAATATTTTTACATTTTATCATTTTTTCACACGAAAAACATAGTATACCACGATATTTCACGATATTTTGTATACCTATAACTTTTTATGTACATTTTGTCTAAAAATCACGATATACCGCAAATACCGTGAAGTACATACCGTGGTATTCTATTTTTTATGGACATGTATAAGAGATTTTTTTTTATATTTTAAATCAAGATATCATACATAAATATATAAAATAGTAAAATATAATTAATACACATATTTTAACATAAATATTTACTTTTATTTTGTGGTTACTTTTACTTTTACTTTTTCTTTTGTGTATTAGAAAACATATTGTTATTATTAAAGTATTATTTTTTTTCTCTTGTATCAATAAATTAGTTTTTTTTTGTTGAGTAATATTTATTTTGCTCTATATATAATATTTTTTATGTTTTTTGTATAACAAATATCCTTTGTCTTATATATTTTATTTATATTTGAAAAATTATGACGAGAAAAATTAGAATACATATAAAGATGTGAAAAAAAGTTTAGTTAATTTTTTTCATCTTAAAATAATATTCTAACATTTTTTTTTACAAAAATGTAATGATATGTGGTGCGGTATATCTAGCGGTAACAATATTTAACACCTTGCTCATCGCACTCTCTTGTCGATTAAGCGCCCTCTTCCGTAATGCTCTCCCTTCGCACTTTGATCTTGCCCATTGTCATCCTCTATTGACATGTCCCTTTGACCATATTTGGACATCTCATTTCAATCACACTCCAATATCTTCATTTCTCTTCAATTGCACACTGCCAAAAGAAGATGACAATTTACAATCACGCTTCACTAGATAAAGATGATCGTGCACCGCCTGAAGAAGACGACCACTGATAATCTGGTAGGAAAAAAGGGAAGGTGGGCTCATAAATAGGGAGGTCAGCTTTGAATCAATGACAGAGGATATGAGAACCGAATAGGTGAAGCAAAAGATAGCAGTAGTCATTGAGGAAGGAAGACAATTAGGAGAAGGTGGTTTTATTATAAGATGTAAAAGTTTTGAGGTTTCTATAAAAAATGGAAGGTTTTTAAGGGTTAAAACTAGTTTTTACATTTTTCTTCATCCATTTAAACGGTTGCAATTAACGGCAAAACGATTGGTGTAACATTTTCATAATTAAAGGATAAATTATGTGATATTTTGTAGTTCCGGGATAAATCCGATACAAGGATCTTAGTTTACAAACGACGGGTGTTTTTTACCCTTATTTATTTTACTTTGGAGTCATTGTTGATGAGGATTGTTGTCTAGGCACTTATTTTTCTTTGTATTCTTTTCTTTTGTTAGACTTTCTGTCAATAAGGTTATCCATAGTCTTGTAGCTTGGAGCTTTTAAGAGATCTTGGGGAGATGTTTTACCCTTTTAACTTTGTAATGCTCTTATTCATGATCAATAGTTCGGTTGGGGCCTTTAGGTCTTGTTTCAGGAAAAAAAAAAAAAAAGAGCTTGTACAATAATGTCGAAGCTTCGGATGGTTTACAAAGACTTTACGGGTAGGCTGAAACTCTGAATCGCAACATCACGGGCCAAAACCATTAAGAAGCGACTCCTAAGCTGAAATTCTAAGGATGCAAGCCCAAACCATGACCCACCAATCCACACCGCTTTGTAGAGCTCTGGTGATGGGTGGATCGATGGATCGAGTTCGGTATAATTCTAGAGATCCGGATCACGAACATTGAAGAGGCAGCGCAAGCAAGTGGCCGGCTGCAACTGCAAGTCTGCTTCATCTGTTCCTGTCCCTTTTGTCCGCCGGGAGGAGGAAAAGGTCTGGAAAATGCCATTGGAACCACCTCCGTTTCAAGAAGCAGCACGCTGCGACGTCTGCAAATGCAGCTTCAACACTTTCAGGCGACGGGTAAGTTCGTCTATCGTCATTGTTTATTATCGTTTTGTTCTTGTTTTCTTCGTCGTGATCTATGAAATTGCTTCAATTATAATGTTTGATTCGAGTTTCTGTCAAAATGATGGTAATCGGACTGTCCAGATTCTGGTCGAGCTCACATCGTTGACGATTGTATTTGTCTTAAATGTTTGATAAGTTGATTGGTTGGTGTTTCTGTTGAGAAGATCCAATCTATTTGACTATTTAATCACTTAATTTCATCTTCAATCGGACGTTAAATCCTGGAGTAGTTATCGTGTGAATCTGAATTTAGGGCAGTCTATGTGGGCATGGTTTAGCTCAACTGGTGAGTAGTGATAAGTCGTTTCCATTTCTGCTAGTAAGATATATTCGATTCTTTATTGGCAGAAGTTTGAAGACTTACATGAATAGCTGCTTCGCCTAGGTATGGCCACAAATATCTACATGATCACTGAAACATAACAAGACAGTTCTTTCACAATCTCTGTAGCCATTGAAACTCGACAAATAAATGCTTGAATCCCCCAAAGACCTTGCAGGAACATCTGACTGCCTCAAAACAAGCAAGAGGAGATAATAAACAATTTTTTCTAGAAATGAGGCCAGGATGAGGGATTTAATACTGTGAACATTTTTATGTGTCCAGGGTCTCTTAAAACCCTGTTATACAATGCTACATTTTTTGCCCATGCTTAGTTGATTGTGCAATTTGTTCTGTTTCCCTTTCCTCCCTTTTTGTGAATTAGCGACAATTTCCCGATTCCTCTGGAACTTTAAATTCCTTGCAATGTGTTATATTTGCAGCATCATTGCCGGTGTTGTGGGAGAACGTTATGCAGCGAGCATTCGTCAAATCAAATGGTTTGAACTTCAAAACCAATTTTTTGTTGAACATTGGATTAGAGGGCAATGGACTGAGCATTCTTTATATATATATATATATATATAATTTTCACATGTGGAAATCCAGGCTTTACCACAGTTTGGCATACAAGCAGTTGTTAGAGTCTGTGCTGATTGTTTCAATAACTCTTCCAGGTGATTGCTTATTAGATGTGATTATGTTACACACAAATAACATACTTAATTATATGGTGAAACTATATGTACTGGGGTTTGGACAAAATGTTAAATATACATCACTTACTGTTCCCAGAACAGATATGTACATGTTATTTTCCTTACTGGTAACCTTCCAGTTTTCTCTGTGTGTTTTACATATGTTCCAAAATGGATTATATTTTTCTTCTTTGTTTTTGGGTTGCTGGTAGTAGTGGGATTGATTTCAACCTTGAACTCTGACTTCCTAAGTAGGTTAAAGCACTAGAAAATCCGTGAATTGTGGGTTGGTGACCTCTGCTATTACTGTAAGTTATTTAGACTTAAAGCTGCTATGAAACATGAAGCAAGTTTGATGAAGAGGTTCATCTGGTACCATTTTTGTTGTGAATCTTAGCAGCTTAGGAAGCTCAGTAGCTGTATGAGTTGGTGCTGAAGTACAGGCCATACTTACAATACCTTTAAGGCAGTTCAGCACATAAAACATAAATACTTCATTTTGCTCCATTTTTGTACTTGGCCTGAGGGTTCCATTTGTGAAGTTGTGATCCATAGCTCTAGCATTTGAATATCTCTGCTTTCTGCTGTTTTTCTTCCTTCTTATACTATCTAGTGAAGAGCTTTCACCGTACCATTTACTATTTTATGTTTCCTGTTTTAGAATTTCTCTTCTTGTTTTTTCTTGAGCTGATCATATTCTTCTTTCTTGGCTTTATGCTTGGACAGATCTGTTAATGCTGATTCCCAGGCTTCTTCTAATGGCATGGATCATGTAACTAATCAAGTCTCCAAGATAGACATTGCAGGTGAAACTGGTTTGCGTCCTGAACCAACTACAGCAGGTCAGGCTGCCACTGGTATGGAATGCAAGTGTGGAATGCCTTTGTGTATTTGTAAAGCACCAGAATCAACAATAAATACCCTTCCCCTTCAGGTATGAAGTGATATCTGTATGCAGCTCTGTAACTGTCCAAGCTTCTTATTTATCTGAAACTGTTTCTAACACAGATAAAATCCACTTCATCCTCTTCATCTTCGTCAAATTTGAAATCAAAAAGGACAGAGAATGCTGCAAAGAGTAAAGGCTCCCCTTCAAATAGCAGGCCAAGGTATGTTATCCTTTTCTCTTTCTTTGTTTTTTTTTTAATAAAAAAATCTTTTTTAAATGCTAAGTCCATCCTCCAATACCTTTTTGGAGGAACTTGAAAACAGACATTTTTTCTCACAGGAATCCAATTTTATAGTTTCTTCCTGTCTGCACAAGCACACATTCCAACCACCACTGTATATGGCCCAACCATCTGTCTACCAGGGTCTGCCAACCAGATGAAATTAGTTATTGTAGTGATTATGTTTTGATATCTTATATCGGTCATTATGGAGACACCGGATATTCATGTCTGCGACTTGAATGAGTTTGTGAGTAAGATCAGTTGATTGGTTTTGTGTATAGAATTATTTGTTCTTTTTCCTGGTCGTTGCTTGGAACAGATGTAAGTGATTTCTCATGCTTCTCAATTTTATAAAGTAGCTATGTTTCTTATTCACATTTCTAAGGCTAATATTTGTGTTTCCAGTGCTCTCCTGAATCCTGGTCTTGATACATCAGACAGCTCTGAAATAAATTATGATGTCAATGGAGAGGTATGAACTTCTTAGTAAATTAAATAAATGGAGCTTTTGAATTTTCCAAGATCTGGTTTTACTTACAGTAAAGGTCTCCATCTGTGCATTTCTTCTAAGGGCATAAGAGAAGCTATAAAGAATGGTGATGCTGCAGCAGTCAAGAAGCTTTTAAGTGCGGTATGTCATGGTCACAGATAATTATTGTCACTTGCTCAGAATTAATTTTGGATAGAAACTTGTCTTATTGTCAGGGTGTGGATGCTAACTACCATGACAAGCAAGGGATGTCTTTACTACACTTGGTACTGCTCCTTTCTTTTCTGTATCTCTCTCCCCAAACTCCAACCCCAACAAGCAAAAGGAAACTGAGAAAAAATAAGGGAACAAGGGAGAAATAAGAATAAGAAATCAGAAAAAAAAAGAAAGAAAGAAAGAAAGCAACATGGGAAGACTCGCATGTGTTGCTTCTTCTATCTTCTGTGGGCACGTACTTCTAAAATGTGCATGGTATTTTCATCTCTTATCACATATTAAACAGAAAAATAGTATGATGTATCCAAATGCGTCCTTTGTTCATTTTTCACTTCTTCATGTTCATGCATTTACTCCTACTATAATTGACTGGATTGATTCAACACTTTTAAAATAATGCACACTGATGATTGCATGAATAATGGTGTAGGCAGCATTGTTTAATCGAACTGAAATAGCTCTACATCTTATGGATTGTGATGCAAGCACAGAGTACAAGAATGCACAAGGTGAGTAATTCTGGACCTGACATACAGACGTTCAGCATCTACATTTATTGCCATTTTCCAGCATATATATTTTGAGCTACGACATACATATCTCTGTTTTGCTGTTCTAGAATTATTTGAAACTTCCTAGGCTGGCTAAAACAACATGTCTTGTTGGCTGAGATCTCATGCAACTAAAAAGTCTCTTGACAAATGATGATATTTGCAGCTCCTCCATTTAAAACGTACCCACAAGTGGTAGGAAATAGGCAAATAATAATGGGTACGTCCAACTCCCTAGCGTAGATCATTTTGTGTGATATGATGCTATTGTATTGAAAGCCCCAACAATAGTATCTTGTTTTCTTGAATCTTAACGCAATCAATAACACTAACTGTAAGTGCCTCATTTGATATATGACTAATGACTTTTCCCTACAAAATGATGCTTTAAGACGGTACCATCTGATGATGCTTTAAGAAGCTACCTGATTTGTCCTTTGTATTAAAAGTTTGAGCAGGAGCTGTGAAGTTTTTCTTGGTGAAGTTCAGAAGACTGTTTTGCAAGTAATATCTGGCAGCTTTACACTCTAATTTTCATAAATGATATACCTTTCAGGGGAGACTCCACTGGATTGTGCTCCTGCCATGTTACAATACAAAATGGAAACAAAGATAAAGGCAGGCAAGAGTCATGGTCTTGGTGAAAGCATGTGAGAAAGGTTGAGAGGCAAGGGAGAGGACCCTTTCAGATTTTTAGCCTCCATTTGCTGATGGATGGATGGACAGGTATTTGTAGTGCCATATGGCTTTCTTTATATTTGGTTTTGCATGGAGCAGTCCCTCGCCCAATACTCGGTGCTCAATTGGCAAAACACGCTCTGTGAAGGTGCTTAATTTTCTAATTAAACTTTCAGAGATTTAAGCACATCTATGGTTGGTCATTCTGCTGCCTGTTCATGACCGAGATTCAAAAAGCTTATTTTCATAGATTGCTGTTTATTTGCAGTTTGTATAGATAAAAATGAAACAGATTGATTCGAACTTCAAATAGCCACTTTAGGTGTGTTTTGATGGAGAATTAACTCATGTGTTTGTGAAAAGATTCTTAGGCATTTCACGTTTGCCTTCACTTGGACTGGAAGTTAAAATCGTATGCTCATCAGCAGGTCTTCATGTAGACGCGCCTTTAGGCTTTAGCATGGATAAGGCATTCCCATTTTCTACTTTTTGAATACTCGTTTTGAAAAGTTAAAGCATTGATGGCTCAGGTAGCGGTCGAGCAGCTGGGGTTTGTGACAGTACTGCTAAACTATACTAGTATTAATTTAATCGCGCTGTCTTGTGACCTAATGTTGTAATCGTTGATCAAAATAAGCTATAAATAGTCTCTCTTTTTTTTTCCCTCACAATTAGGAGAGATTACTACAAGACAAATAGTCAGAATGTAAAAAAATGTGATCAAATGAAAAAAGAAAAAGAAAAAATATAAAAATAAATGGGGAACGAGTACTGTTGTTCTTTCAATTTCAGCTTTACTTTATTCAACTTTGGTAGGTTGAAAGTAAAGCGGATGAAAAAGACGATGGTGGGATCTGACTCGGATGGTGTGGAACTACCGTGTGCAATGGTCTTTCTCGACTCGAACTCCAGCGTATCATGCTTCATGAGAAATGCTAAGGAAAAAAGGAAAAGTTGGGAAAATCAATCGAAGAAATTTGGTGATCAAATAGATTACTTTTCACCTCATTATTTCGCGGTAAATTTGCTTATTTTTGTAAGAATATACTCCGTTCAAAATGACAAAAGCAACTTTATGTCATATAATATCTTACAAATAAAAAGAGCTATTTGTCCATATAACGCTGAGTAAGAATAAAAAAATTAAATAAAAGTGAATCTTGCATGTAAATCATAATATATTTAAGATAGTAACTCACAAACATCTAAAAAAAATCCAAATATAAGATGAACTCCATTAGATTAATATGCCCACACTTGAATTAATAAGGAAAATTTACAAAACTCCCCTGACGTTTGCTTTAACCTACACTTGCCCCCATTTATTTTAAAAAACCTAACATTTTCCCCTTCAAACCATCACACCTATCAGCTTTTCTAATATGCTAGCAGGCCAAATGCCCTAATTGACTAACAAGATTTTCAATTTGTGCAAATCAATTACAATATTTATCTCATGCCATCTTCAATTCATTTTCCCTAAATGTATGATATATTTCTAATAATTTTTTCATTCCTAAATAATTTCTATATTTATAAATTTACTATTAATTCGAAACCTATAATATATTTCCATATTTATAAAGCAAGTTTAGTATTAATTTACTTTTTAACATCTTATTCACTATTTAATTAATTCAAATTGAGAAGTGTCATTTTTCAGGACAAATATACTTTAACAAATTCAATGCATCTGTTGTTACTAATTTGATGGATTTTTTATCTGAATACCGCCAATATAAACTAAATTGTATGATATAACGTTGAGCTAGTTATATGAGTGAAAGCATGTGAGATTTTAATTAGTAGATGATGACAGATAAAGTAAGTATAACGTGAACTAATCAACTTAATTAGTAACACTGGTAATTACAACAAATTTTGAAAGAAAAAAAATAGAAAATCTTGCTTCTATATATTTATCTTTCAATCTGTGCATTTATTATTGTCTTTATTCAATATTATTGCAATTAATCAATCAATAATCAATTTCTCTCTCTCTCTCTCTCTCTCTCTCTCTCTCTCTCTCTCTTCTTCAGTGACTGATTTGTAGCTAATAAATTTGATTAAAAGATAACCTAAAACTAACACAAACCAAAAAGTTTGTTCATATGATTTTTTCTCACACAAGAGACTGATATGTGAACCAATATGGTAATTTACAAAGCAAAAAGAAGAGAAAATAACACAATCTATTCATATATAAATAAAATTTAAAAAAAAAACATGATCTAAGCAATAAAAAAAAAACATGATTGTACATTACACATTGCTAAAAATTATAGAATGTGTAAATTTCTTTCATGTGGTGAGAACTAGTTGTAGACATCAAAATTTAATTAGGCTAAAAATAATTCAAACCCAACTTAAATTGTTTAGCCCTCTTAAAAAATGATGTCCAAAATTAAAAAAATTCATCAATTTTGGAAACTATAAGTTCAAAAAACCTAATTTTTTGAGCAAAAAAACATGCAACCAGAGACTCTAAATGAAGACTCATTATAGTATCTTAGCCAAAGTTCATTTTGGCAAATTGAGTCTCAAAGTCTAAAATGTTTAAAGCTTATACATACCCATCATTTAGCTTAAATATTCTATAATATTCTAGAATGTTCCATTAATTATCCTTTTAAATTAAATAATTAGGATAATTAAAGGGAGATAATTATCATAGTTATTTTGTATTGAGATAAATATAGAGATAAATGTGTGGTAATTATCACATGTTATTTTCTTGAATTAAATCACCTTTTCTCTATACTTATAAATAAGCCCTTTGAGCTAAAGAAATGGGGGGAAAAGGAACAAAAATTCGAGAAGAAGTAGAACTAGGGAGAAAGAAAATTTCTCTACAAGAAGCTTTCTCCAGCACTTTGAGCCGATCAAGCACAAACGCCCAATGAGAGAGAAATCAAGCCCAAAAAAGATTAAATCCCAGTTTCAATGTCAAATTTGAAGAATGCAGTGAGGAACATGAAGAATGTGGGATGGTGTTGCATCAAGTTCAAGTTCAAATCCAATAGAAGCAGTGAGGAACGTCAAATATTCGTTTCTGTGCTGCATCAAGTCAAACTCCAAGAAAATGATAAGAAAGTGGTAGACATTGTCAGAAGCCCTCAAGTCCAAGGAGTAAGACAAAATGTCTCAAATTGAAAGAAGCAGCAAAAACATTGGCATGTGCTCATGCAAAACAAACTTTAGAGTCTGTGTTCATGAAGAAGACGTTCGTGTCTTCATCAAAAACTTGAAGCGTTAATCAGAAGCACATTAGAGAGTCAATTACCCAAAATCTCTGTTTAAATTTCAATTTGTAATTTGTGCCGCAATTAATTTCAATATGTAATTTTTATACATGAAATTTGTACGTACACCATCATTCAGAATAAAATGAAATTGGTTAAAATATATTTGTCCTAAAAGATTATACTTTTTTATTTAAACTAATTGAAAAATAAATAAGGTGTTAAAAAGTAAATATTAATATTAATCACAAACATGAACTTTGTTTATAAACATGAAAATATATTATAGATTTAGAAATTATTAGTGAATTTATAAATATAAAAATTATTAGAAGTATATCATGTATTTTGGGAAAAATGGATTTGAGGTAGCATAAGATGAATATTGTGGTTGGTTTGCAAATCTTGTTGGGCAGTATGTGACATTCCAAGGGAGAAAATTGTAGGTTTTCTAAAATAAAGGGTGACAAGTGTAGGTTAAGTTAAACATCAGAGGAGTTTTTGTAAATTTCCCAAGTAATAAACCATCTAAACACAAATCATGGATGATAACTCAAATAGATTAAAAAAATAAAATAACATAATCATTCAATCAATTACTTGGAAACATCTCATCCATTTAAGTTTGATCCATCTAAGTTTCATCTCTTTTCATGTTCCATTTAATCCACTAGCATAAAATCGGATCATCAAAATCTGCTCTCTATAAATTATTGAATGAACCAAATGATATTCATACTAATGTGATAATAGAGTTACATGGAAGAATAAGAAACAGTAAAAAAATAAGAGTTGTTAATCAGGTTGAGTAATAACAGTAAATTAATTAACTAGACTTTGATTGGTATTCAAATTTGAAAGGATGCACAGAAAACAGCAGAAAAAAATGATGAAAAAAAAATGGGAAGCCGCTACTCCGTTTAAAATTTAATATACGCTTACCGGTGTAAATATATTCCTAAATTACTGACCTAACCACAAATTTTCACTTAGATCGCTATAAACATTTTCCTTTCCTGAAAAGGCCAATTCAGCATTAACAGAAGCGATGTTTGAATTGGTTTTGTGGGGAAAGTTTTCTATCGCATATGTGGCTCCACATCATCTTCTACCTGACGTGCTCTTGCCCACCAACCTATGTGATATAACCCACCAAACTTTTGCCTTTTGGTAGACAGGTCACCGAGGCACAAGTATCGTAATTGTTTATAAAAAAGCAAAAATTACTAAAACCTCCCTAATATTTTCTTGAACCTACAGTTTTGTCCTTCTATTTTCAAATACCTACACTTACACCGTTGATGAGTGTTACCATAAAAAAGTAAAAAAGCCTGAATTTGGCCCTCTGACCTTCTTTCCATGAAAATTTTGCCCCAAGTTTTACATCTAACAATTTACCCTATCTTTAAGAAAAACCTAAACTCATCCCTTTCCTAAACCAAAACCATGCACGCACTGCGCCACCAGCCATCTCCGTCCTCCCTCCTCTTCTCTCCCCTCCGTCTCCCACTTCTCTGCCGCCTTCCTCCCCTCTCTGTCTCCTCCCCTCCTTGCCGTTCACCTAAATTCCATTCACACCAAGTTCCGTTTATGCCATCGCGATTCCCATGCTGTTCGTGATAATTTTGTTGGTGACCGTTCGCAATTCCTCCAACAAGAGATTCAAATTGGTCAACGGGCTGTTTGCATGGATTGCCGCCTATCTGCCAATGTTTGCGATTTCCATTCACGCCACTCGCATCGAACAAGTGGTAGAAGCCAAACTCGCGCATCTCCTCCCCTTGGACTTCGAACAGAATCGACAGGGAATCGAGCAACGGTACCAACCCTTATCGCACCTCCTCCCCATTTCGCTGTGGAAGCCACCATGAAATCCAGAAACCGTCTTGTCGAGAGCGATGACAGGAGATCGATGGCGGTTGTTCTCAGTTCTTCATGGTTCGCTAATGATCAGCAAGGGCATGGTGGGTTTACGAAGTGGAGATCGTGGCTAGGCGAAGAGGAGGGCATCATTGGGGAGGTCAATCGCCTGGCATCATGATGATTTTGTTGTCGCGATCATTTCCTAATTATTTTTTTTCAAATTAATTGGTGTTATTTGAAATGATTTAATAGTTAGGGGTGAAATTTTTATAAAAGAAAATTAAGAGGATAAAGTCAAACATTTCCTCCTTTTTATGTTAACGGTGAATAACTCCATTAAATTTTTAGGAGAATAAATATAAGTATTTAAAAATAAGAAAACAAAACTGTAGATTCAAGTAAACCTTAGGAAGTTTTAATAATTTTCCCAATGAAAAATTTCGTCCATATTGCTAGATCGAGTGGCTGAGATACCAATACACCTAGAAGTTTTTTAAATTTGTAGCATGCTGCTCCCTTATTATAATCCTACTAAAAACCCTTATTTATAAATGCTTTTGAATTTCTTTTAAGAAAAAAAAAAAGAGAGAGAGAATTTGATCATGACCACAACATGCATGCTGATGAGACATTTGTTATTGCACACATAGAGTACGAAAAATAAAGTTGCTTAAGATTTTACTCCTTTAAGTATATGTGATGTCAAAGACAATTCCTCATGAAATACTTTATAAAGTTACATTTCCATCATTATCTTTGTTTCCCTACTAGTCCACGCAAGTGCATGTGCAACCCCACCACCATCCACTAGCTTCGCTTTCTTTACTTCGAATTAATTTTTACCCACAAAAGAAAACTACGTTTATTTTTTATTTCCAAAAACTTGATTGATTTTAAATTACCCCACAATCAAATAGATTGATTGATTTAAAGATTCTCATTAATTGCACAACACGACCAACAATGTTAAACATGAAATATGCACAAATTACTTGCTACACTATCTAGCTTGTATAAAGAGTTTTCATTAGATATATGGATCATTATTCATTACTGCTTGAAGACCATCGCCTTTAGGTCCAACTAATTATTCAAATCTCACGCGATTTCATGACCTGACCTCCCCATCCCTTACATCTTTATTCTTAGCTTGCTCACAACCCGACAAAAATCATACAAAGCAGGCCTCATACTTCATAAAGCTCGCCCACCATCACCGCCCTTTAAATTAAATAATAATAAGAATAATCATCATCATCATCAATTTCCACCGCATTATCCCCTATAAAAACCCACACAATCCTCCAACAATCTCCCCCCCCCCCCTCCAACAATCTCCCCCCCCCCCTTCCTTCCCCCCTTCTCATTCAAATCACTATTAGCATCTCTTCTTTAAATCTTCACGTCGTTCCCGATTTCCTACACAAATAGGATCGCAAAATGGGTTTATTTGCAGAGGATCCAAGTCTCATAACAACAAACCTTCTTTACCAAACCGCTTTCGTTTTGGCCGTCTTGAGGTGGGTTTTCTCCTTGGTCCTCAAGCTTAGAGCTTCGTCTATTGAAAGCTTCGACGACACCGCTTCGTGTTCTTGTTCATCGTCATCTCTCTCTTCACAGATGATCCGAGACAACCTCGAACTCGCCAGCTTTGAGGAGGTCAAAGACAGAGCCCCTTGGGTGTCTGACACCTGTGCCGTCTGCCTGAACCAGCTGACCGAGAAGGATGAGGTCCGTGAGTTGCGGAACTGCTGCCATGTGTTCCACAGAGAGTGCATCGACAGATGGGTAGAGTATGATCATGACAATCACCATACTTGCCCGCTTTGTCGGGCTCCGTTGGTGGCTGCTGCCCAAACTTTAGGGTGGGCTAGGAATGAGCCCAGTTGGGCCGTTGAGCACTTGCTTTATCTTTTCGGAGATGACTTGCTCCCTTGATTTGTTACATATTTTATAGTAGTTGATTTGTAAATTAATTACCTAGAAAGTGAGGAATTTAGAACGGCTCGTCTGTACATAGCACCCCGTACATGCAAGCGGTTGAAAAACAGACCTTTTTGGCCTTTAGAACGCGTTTGTGTTTGCATTTTTACAATGAATTGTAATTTAATCATGTGCAATTTTTTACCATTCATTGGCAATGGTTTCCTAAACCATTTGCTATTTTAGAGCACAATACAAAGCTATTACAAGTTAAAGAAAAACATATAGAAATATTCTCTTTTTTTTCCTATAAAAGATTCTTTATAGAACAAATTAATCGGTCACAAAAGTAGTTTCCTAATGGGCACTAAAAGCAATGTAAAATAGAAAGGCATCAGTCAAAATTGAAATTCAGTTACATTGAGTATTTCCTAAGCTAGGAGATGGGCCAATGTGTTAGCCTCATAGAAGTAATACAACACATTCCATCTTTCTATCTTAGATAGGAATGACTTAGTATCTTGAAGGCAACTTGCTGCCTCTAATCTAACCGGGTAAATGTCCCTCAAAGCCTCAACAACAAATCTAGCGTCCGATTCAACAATAATTTTGTTGGTACTTAGGTATTTGCAAAGCTGCAAACCTCACGAATCGCCAAACATTCCACAAAGGACACGTCCACCGATCCCATCTTGTGGAATGCACCGAAGAGCCACTCCTAGACCCAACTCCTCATTGCTATGAATCTACATTCAAACTAATCTTAAACCAACTTGGGCTCGATTTCCACCAAACAACCTCTTTTGGCACACATAACGATTGGTCCAGCAAAGATATAAGCTCGTTGTGCTGCACCAAGACCCTCTAAGCTAGGGACTGAGCCATGTTTACCCTTTCCTTATGGACTAATCGATTACGATGGTTCCAGAACATCCAAATGCTCAGGAAGATTTTTGTCCAAGGTACCACTGAAGTTAAATCGTCAAGGTATGTGAACTACTTTTAATGTTGATATACAAGGAGCTAAGCCCCCATAATGCCCTCCTAACGGGATAGTCCTTTGCCATGTATAGAGTTGTCTTCACTCCACCTAAACATAAAGGGAACTGAGAATCATCAGCATTCTTCTTCACCACTAGGTTGTTGTGAGTAGGGATCAAATCTTGGTTTAATCTATTAAACCTTCACCTTATTAGCCACAGAAGCTTGCCACACTCCCAAACCAAATGAAGTTTCAGATTTCTCTTTAAATATGAAAAGGTTTTCAAGACTTGTAAGTTGTTTGGTTGTGTTGGCACTCCTGCTCAAATCGTGTCTGCCCAAATGATCATACACATAAGCAGTTTAACAATCTTAAAACTGTGCTCGCACTTCGTTGTGGGTTGATCAACAAAAATATAACTTTTTCATACTAATAACATTTATAGAGAAAAAAAGTGTTTAAAATAGTTACGAATTCAAAACTAAGTGATGATCAATTCAAGAATTTTTAAAAGTTGGAACGTTTGAAAGTTATTGGTAACCAAATTGATAAACAGAAAAACACATAGCAAAAGACCAAGATAGTAGATGTGGGATTTTAGTACAAATTGAGGCTTTGATTGTAACATATAAAGGTTCGAGAATTGTAACACCAAAATCAAAAGTTTATGACATCTTTTATGTCTATTAGGACATAATAGAAAAAAATACATGATTTGTTTTATAGGAAAATACATGATTTCAAAATTTGAGAACCAAATAATATCATCATATACAAATAAAGAGAAAATTTGATTTTTTTTCTTCTAAAAATAATTAGTTTGTCTAAAGGGAGGTTTCTAGTTAAATTTTCAAAAACACCCTAATGATAATTATTTTGAAGACAAACTTAGGTGTATAATACACCTATTATCCTTCAACCTATTCCTTTTTATCGTCTCCTTTATCATTCTTTGTTATTTTCTACCAGATCTAAATATTGGTCCAAATCTAGCCTGTTCTATTTTAATTTTTTTATTACTTGACTAACTTTATCTAATGTTTTCTATCAAATTTTATGGCAGATATAATCTCTTTCAAGTCTTGATGTTCAAGAGTGATTTGAGATTCTTACAGTGTAAATCTTCAATTGAATGTAGTTAATGATGGATCTAGGTCTTTTGGGTTTAGCAGAATATCGACTCTACTGGGGTGTCCCTATACTTGACAATGGTTATAGAGACAAATGCATAGAATAAGGTCAGTGTTTATCTTTTCAAGTTTCATGGGTAATCTTTTTTTATTTTTATAGATAGTTTTGTTTAAGCCTCTGATGCCTGATTGATTTTAGTATTACTTAGTTATTGTTGGTTTAATTTGGGCTTTATTCCAGTTATTAGTGAGTTATGTACTCTAGATTTATTCTACCTTACTTGAAAGGTTCAACTTAATCCAATTTTTTCCCTTCATTTGATATCTTAGAAATAAGTAGCCTTTTTAAAGCTAGTTTTATGTTTTTGTTGTCCCTTAGAGTCTTTTACCATCGTTAATTTGTAAGATATTGTTTAACTCAATTATAATTGGAAACATCTTTTGTCAAAAAAAAAATTTAAGGAAATAATAGTATACCTTATTAAGGTAATGATTGCAATTGCAACCGAGACGTGAAGATCTGTGCAGCCATTTAACATGCAAAATACTCCCAGCCTTCCATATTATTTTAGTTCCTATACTTATGCTCCATTTTTACAATTATTTGGCTTGAAGTTTTTGAGTTCTAATTTTGATAATTGTATATGAGTCTAATGACGGTTCTTTAATTTGTTGCCCAATTCTAGTTAAGTACCCAATTGTTTCTTATGATGTAGGAATATCTCTAACAAGAAAAATAACAAAAAAACTCCAATACTTTTTTCATGTTAAGTCTTAAGCTCATTAATCTTTTTATTCTACTTTTATCGTTCAACTAAAAATATATTTACATCTTATATTGATATTGTAAACTAGTTATTCTTAATAAATTGGTCCCAAAGGTATAGCTTAATACATGGGTGTGTACTTTAAACGCCACACTTATCTTTGAATTTTTCAAGTTGCTATAGACAACTTAGTAGGGGTGTTCATCCAACCCGGTTTACTTGCAAGACCGGCTATCCCAAACTGAACCAAAACAATAGCAATGCGGGTTAGGGTCCGGAGCAGATAGTGAAAATGTGAATCCGGTCATTCATGAAATGCGGGCCAAGGTTAGTTCCAATTGTAAAGCTTGCATAAACCTGACCTGACCTACTTCTTTCCCAAATTCCTAAATTCTAATTCTTAATAATATGATGAAAATGCTTAGAACTCATTTATTTCTCTCTTACTGCATGATTTGTTTTCTTTTTTTACTTATTTATAGCTATTTTGAATTGAGACATTTTTTTGTAGAAATTCTCATGAATTTTTGGCTATTTTGTACACATCTAGTTCCCATTATTGAGTATAAACACTAGCCAACATGACATACAAATTGGTTAAGGAGCAAAGAGACAAAAAAATGATAGAGAAGAGCTAGATTATTCAGTTATTTATGCAAGTTACTATAAACTGGTTTTTGTTTATAATATATAGATTTATGGCAGTAAGTGTGAGTTTTTGCAGTTGAATTTTTGTGTTTGCTTGTTAATGTCATGGTTATTTGAGTTTTAAGATTATTATTTAAGATCAAAGTATGTTTAAACCATACTTTCTACTTTTTCTATGTTTTTCTTTATTTTGTATTATTGTTATACAATTTATTTGTCTTCTTTTGAAGAATTTTAAGCACATGAAATTTTATTTGGATTGAGACATTTTTTTTGTAGAAATTAAAACTTAAAGTGTATAAAAATTGTTGCTTTATAGAATAATATAAAAATTTGGACTGAACTAACGCAAACCGATATTTATGCGATTTGAGTTTTCACTGGATTTAAGGATATGCAAATAGGGTTGAGTAGTGAATTAGGGAACCCGGTCAATAATGCAAGTAGGGTCGAAACTGAGCTAAAACCAGGTCACACTCGACTCGTGAACACCCCTACAACTTAGTCCATAAAATTTTTACCATTTCAATTTGTATCACAAGATTTTCAAATGTCATGATCTGACCACCACCTTACCACTTCAAAATATTAGAAGTTTAACTTTATTCTTGATTTCTAATACATTTTTCTTCTTTTAAAGAAAATTTGGTGTTTTTGGATGTTGAGTATTGGCTTCAAGAGTAGAGTTGGGGGCATCTCAATGTTCTAGCCTAGATTATTAAGATCAGGATTCTACCCATGATCGTTTTTCACCATACAAGATCAGGATCGTAGATTGCAAGATCCTACTAAAAACTCAAAATTTTTGTCTAAATAATATAATTCATATAAAAGACCAATTATATTTAAAAAATAAAGTTTGAGTGTCATGGGAATGATACGACAGAATTATTAATACAATACAAGTAAAGTTTATGTTTTTATAAAGTATACATCAACATAACCAACACAATAATCAACACAACTATGAAGGAAATTCATAAACAAATACATCATTAGCAAAGAAAATATAGTACAGTGTCCATAAATTTTTCTTAACCTATTAAGTGTTCTGTTTTAGTCTTAAACTTATTAAAATTGGTTTGCTTTGGTCCTCAAATTCATTATCTCAAAATAACTGTATGACATAAACTTTAAAAATTCTAATTTAAATATTTAGTAATTGTCTTCTAGTAAATTTAAAGCTCATAATAACTTTTTTATAGTCAATAGATAATTTAAGTTAGAAATTTCTTTTTTCTAAATGAAATAAGTTAAACTTACCAAGAAAAAAATAGTAATTTGAATGTTTAATAACTGTAAAAAATGATTATTATACATATTAAATTTACTATAAAACAATTACCAAATAATTTAAATTATACTCTAAAAAGTTGTTATCACAATGCTACCTTGATCCTATTATGCTGTTGATACTACAATATTTTGGCAAAGCTTTCTACGTCAAATCCATATAATCATACGATTCTATGATCAGGATTGTGATTTTAACAACTTTGGTTTTAGCCTTTTCCCTCGATGGCATGATGTTAAGTGCATAATTTAGCGGTCAAATTGGTTGACTTTTTGGCAACTTTGACCGCCAATTTTTTTTTTCCATTATGTCTTAGTGTTTGTTGCTTTGCTTTGCTTCCTACAAGTGGGAACACATTGCGGTTATGACGGTTTAGAGCAGGATTGAGTGAGATGGAATTTGGGTGTGTAAGAATTTCAGCTAGAGTGAGAGACGTTGGCAACACGTTGCCAAAGTTACGAGCGCTCTGCCGTTTTTTCCTATCCGATGATGTGTCGTCACCAACTTGACTCACTGGCAATGCGTTGCCAGTCATCCCCCTGCTTCGGCCCAAACCTTGTTTGTTGTTGGTCCCCCGCGTTTTCCCACCTGATGAGCTGTCATTGAAGGAAGGGTTTCTATCATTTTAGGATTGGAAAGTTAACCAAACCAAGATGAGAGCTATTGGGTATAAATAGCAAGAGGAAAGGAGGAGCCCATATGGAACTTTGGATGCTTTTCTTATGAGAACCCATATGGGAGAAGGTTTGAAGCTTGAAAAAGAAAACTAGGAGCCAAGGAGACTTGGGCCACTAGGATCCATCTTGGGCTTCCTCTTCTCCTTTGCTTTATTTATGTATTTTCATGGATTATTTGTTTATGTGTTTAACATGGGAAGAAAGTATGGATTTAAGGTAGATATTTGTATCTCTTTAGGATGAAACCTCTATTACTTGATATCTAATGGTTATTTGATGCTCTTTCATGGATGTTTATCTCTTGTGTTTCATATTTTTTAGCCTAATATTTGTGTGATTGACAGGCCTCTCCACATACTCATTAGTCCCACTTAGTTTCTTTACAGAGAAAGAAAGAGGATGGAAAATTGGAATATGATATAATGGATATGGTTGATTAGAGATAATCTACACTCCTATCAAGTGTTGAAAAGGGATAAATAGCTTAACTCATCTAGGATTAATCATGAGATTAAGAAATGTTTTATTTGATTCTAGGTGAGCAAAAACTTAATTTAAGAAAGTGAATTTTTGAGTTTTAGGTATCTACACCACACAAGGGGGTAAGTGTTTTAGGGTGGAACTAACTTGGATACCAAGTAATTAGATAGATGCCTAGAGAGATAACATTTCCCCTTTAACCTTTTTAGTTTAAATTCTTTTAGTACTTATGTTTTTATTTAGCTACCCACCTTAGAGTTGACTAGGCACTAGTGGGATCTATTGTTCTTGTCATTTACACCTTAGCCACTCATTCATTCATTTGATTTTAGGTTTTACTTGTCACTTTTACTTTTATAGTTCAAGTAATATAAATAACCAATGCTCACTTCTTAATAGGATCACACTATCCCTTGGGATGATACCCTTCCTCATCTTTGCACATAATGAAATTAATTATACGTTTGCGAGTGATAAAGAGTTATAAATTTGTAAACTCTTGTATTTTACAACACATGAGTACCAATAATGTGAATTAATGATAAAGAGATGTAGCAACTTTTGTTTCAGTTCAATGAATTTTGCAATAGTTCAACCAAGGCATGTTCAAGAAGGAGATGTGTTCTCTTTCATAAGAAAAAAAGATGTGTTCCCTTGAATTTTTGTTTTAATTGCTTTTAGTGATATCAATGGTGAATGTTTGGGGTGGATTAACATAAATTGATAAGTAGGTACAACTCAATAATCCATATGACACTTATATATGGTTAGTTTACATTTTAAAAAAAAATTATGTGAACATTTTCAAGAAAATATTTTCGCATTTATAAACAATCAATAAATAAAAATTTCATAAAATAGTAAGTGTGTGTGTGTGTGTGTGTGTGTGTGTGTGTGTGTGTGTGTGTGTGTGTGTGTGTGTGTGTGTGTGTGTGTGTGTATGATAGTTTACATTAGGCCATGACCTTATTTTGGAATAAAAATCATATTTTAAATATGATTATACTGAAAAGGGAATAGAGCATATAAGGTTAGATAGGATTAGTTTAACTAATACCATGCTTAAGACACATTAGGCAAGGGCGAGGCTCAGGTGCTACATTTTGGGGATGTGACGTATTTTTTTTTACATTGATAATTATAACCTTCACATAGATATTTATTTTTTATTCAAATTATTCCAGTATTTTTTACTTAAACTTTTTGCCCCATGTCGGCAGTAGGTATTTAGGTTGGACTAGATTTGTTTATTTTTAGGTCAACACACGTTTAGTCATTTCCACATTCCAAGAGAACTTCAAATGGGACAATCAATTTTTTGTCTAAATTTAGGTTGACAAATTAGCTTAATTGTAATTAAAAGTTTTTTGGTGAATTTGATAATATAATATATTTTTATATTTTTAATATAATTTTTTTTGTTAATATCCATGCCAAATTACATGGAGAAAGCCGCATCGACAAAGTTATTTTAGCTGATTTATATTCGTCATACCTTCTATCTTAGATCAAACAATTATTAGTAGTTGTCATTGTTAGGCACCTCCTGAGTGCTTGGCTTAGGCTAAGGAATATCAAGGAAAACCAAGGAAAATGAGAGAAAACAGAAAGGGGAAGTAAGAGAAGCTCCGGAGACTAGTACAGTGACTTATGTGCAAAACTTGAGACTTTCAGGACTTAATTGCACATAGAAAATGTACTATGGGAAAGCTGACAGAAAACAGAGAAAGGGGACTAAATTGTGCACTAAGTTAAGTGGTACAAGTGAAACCACAAGCTTAAGGATGGCATTGTTGGCCATGCAAAATTTTATGATGGCTAGTCCAAGACTAGACCATTTTTGGGAGACAACAATGATTGCTAGTCAAATTCTTGTCTATCACTAGTGTACTATTCACTAGTTACTAGTTAAGCTAACTAGTCATTAGTTTAGTTACATGGCCGGTTTTACATGGGTACTTATGACATCTTGGTACTTGTGTTTATCATGTGCTTGGCATAATGGGCCAAGAATTGACTTGAGTGTCCATTTAACCACAAGTTTAAGGGCGGCATTGTACTTATATGGCCTTGGAAGACTACTTTGCACCATGCAAAATTGTGGAAGGCAAAGTTGGCATTCTAGCCAACTAAAAACACATGACTTTCGGCCGAAATCAAGTCCAAGGCCATTTGTTCATTTCGGGCTTGCTTGTTCTTGTTAAACCGAGAGTGTTCTTGAGAGTTCTTTCACATTTTGGCTTTGAAATCCAAGATTCTTGAAGATACTTGAAGGATTCAAGCTTGGAGAAGAGTGTTTCGGCTTGTGCTTGCTTGGAATCAAGCTTGGTTCTTGAAGATTCAAGGAAACCGAGCTTAATTGAGCTAGGGTTTTGAGGTAATGTCCATATCTCCTTGAATTCATGGTAGTTCTTCCATGTACAAGGAACCTAAGTGCTCAATTGAAGATGTATTAAGTTAAATGAGCAAGAAATGCTTCGGTTTGAAAGTGGAATGTTGGCCGAATGTGATGAACAAGTGTTCTTGGTGTTCTTCTTGGAATTCATGGAAATTAATCCATGTGTGATGCTTGTTAATGATTATTTAACCTTGTGTTAGGTTGTTGGGGTGAAGAACACCAAGTTTGTGAAAGATAGTGTGTTGGCCGAAAGTGCACTTTGAGGTAATCATGTGTTCCTCATTTGATTTCATGGTATTAGTGCCATGGGCATTGGTTAGTGATACTTTGATGATCATATGTTGGATTGAATGGGTGAGGAACATTGTTATGTGAAATTGGGTTATATGGCCGTGAGCTTGAAGTGGCATAATTTAGTGCCCATTGTTTGAATACATGGTAATGTTGCCATGAAACATTAGTTATTGATGTTTTGATGTGTATGTGTGGAGTTAGTTGATAGAGAACATATGTATGTGAAGGTGTGCACTTTGGCCGAGAACTTGATTTGGTATATCATGATGTACTTCAATGGGTTACATGGTAATTATGCCATGAGCATTGTCATTTGATGGCCACTTGATCATGTTTTGGGTTAGTTGGATGAATGACACAAATATGTGAAAATGTGTACTTTGGCCGAGAGCTTAGTTTATGGTAACATAGTGCATTTCACTTGGTTACTTGGTAATACTACTATGGAAAATGTTCATTGGTGATTAGAGTATCATGTGGTATGACAGAATGATGGGCAGTACATATATGGACATATTGGACACTTTGGCCGAGAGCTAAAGTGTGTGCATTCTAGTGTTCTTCATTTGAGTCATGGTAGTTTAATCCATGGATGTGTATGATGATGCCTATGTGTTGTTATGCTAGGCGTTGTGATTAAAGAGCACTTGGACATTTGAAACTTGGTTGAGACCGAGAGCTATTTGAGGTAGGGTTCACTGGCACTTGACTTTGCCTGGTAATATACACCATGAATCAAGTGTCTAGACTGGCTAAGTGATGGTTAAACTTGCCAAATGACCTTAGTTTCTTGATGGGCTTAGTGTTTATACTTGGTTGCTTGTTGATTAGCTAATTAACTATGGTACATGTACTAGAAATGCAAGTAAATGTGGCCTATTTGCTTGGCATTTTGGGAGCTCCAAATGGAAATGGTGTATTGGTAAGTTTGTGTGCAAGAAATGCACATGGGTACATGTATGGCTTATATGGCCGAGAGCAACATTGTGGAGTGTGTGTGTGTACTTGTGTGCTTTGGTGTTTCCTTGTGCATGCTAACCCCACTTATGAAATATTTGACTTATTTATCTGTCTTGTATATGTATATGCCTGTTTTTCTTGTCTTGGTGTTTGTTTTGCAGGCTAAGCTAACTAATGGGAGGTTAAGCTTTGAGAGTGATTACTCAGCTTAACTAAATAGACTCAATATGAGTTGTATATGTTTTAAGTGAATCCTATTGAGTTATATGCTCACTGCCCATCCTTTATTTTTCAGGCAAGGACATTCGGCCTGAGTAAGGCTAAGCTGCTTGTGTGTGTGCTTAGTGTTTATATTTGCTTGTTTTGTAAGGTATGCCCCAATGTGTGCTTGGCTTAGCATTTTGATTTCATTATAAGTCTTATTCCTTGATTGGCCGAGACTTATAGTTGAAGTTTGCAGGCAGTAGTTGGAGACTTGTCTAGGAGAGCTATGGATACCTGGACTGTAGCTTTGATCATAGTGTTTTCCTTCATGACCATGAATCAAGCCATTGGGTTGGTGTTGCAGTGTGTACTCTTGTATGGCATACTTAAGGTCATGTTTGACCATTAGGAGTCTTGGCATGTAATAACTTGGCATAAATACTTTTGGTTTCTTGGCATGTGTAGCCATGTTATGGTTGCTAGGTAGACTACCCTTTTGTGTTTATATGTGTAGTCTTTAGTGCCTAGACTCATGTTGCTTGAATGGGTTTTGTATGCCAAGTTCTATATGGACTAAGGATGGCGTTATGCTTGCTTATGTATGTTGGATGTTATGGGCCAAGGTTTGGCACTTGTATGTGAATAGTTGGGGCCTTACAACAAGAAAATATTGTGCATAAGTATGTGTACCTTAATTGGCCGAGAGCATCATGCACATTTTGTATGTGGTTTTTCAAAATCTAAACCAAATCTTGTGGGCTTCTTGGTTGCCATATAGTTAGTACACTTGATGCACACCATTTATGCACTTAAATTGCATTAAGTGTTGCCTTGCTTGTTGTGCAAGAAATCAATTGAATCCTTGCTTGTGGAGCAAGTTAAGGGTTTGGGCCTTGCCCTTGCTGCAAGTTGATAATGGATCTTTATTAAAGCCACCTGGGCCACCTCCCAGGCCTCATAACTTAAGAAAATAAGACTTAAAAGTTGTCATTGCTTGCTTGGCCGAGAACTAGAACCTAATTTTATAGTTGGGCTTGTGAGCTAGTTTAGGAACTTTTAGGCCAGGGCCTGAGCGAGGTGTGACAGTCATCACTTTAAAAACGTCAGACACCAATTCAAATATTTTTATTTTTTTAGAAATAAAATAATTCTTTTATATTCCAAATTCTTTGAACCAATTAGCAACGTTGGCTATTTATTGGTTATTTAAGAAGAAGACCTGACTACATAATCAACCTCTGAACTTAACAAATTCGAGTGAGTTGGTCTAAGACTTTGTACTCACTTAAACTTTGTCCATGAACTTTGAAAAGCTATACAAGTTAGTCGATAAACTACAATATTAAATAGATGGTGTTAGGGGTAGGATGAGGTGGCTTCCTTGTTAGCTGAAATGGAGTTAAACCTGGGTATTCGAAAAAAGCGACGATGATTGGAGATAAAGAAAGAAAGTGGCAAATCAAAGACAGTGACGAATAGCTTAAGTGATAATTTTTACAGCCCAAATCCTCTTATCATCCTTCCCCTTTCTCCTCTTTTGGCAACTGGGTCTTTTTATCAGAGCAAAGCCGAATCAATAACGAATTTGAGGTGCAAATCTTTGGAAATTAAGGCTTGCAGTAATGGGTATGGTGGGAATAGTCTTGAAGCTTGTTGTTGTTGGCTCAGACTAGAAGGTAGCCTCTTTGTGGCAGCGAAGGAGTTTGCTTATAGCGTCATTCTCACCATTGATTTTGTCCATATGCTAGCTGATGGCACGGGAGCTCTCATGACAGGAACATCATCCCCATCGAGGAACTGCTCCCACGACTACGACATCACCCGGTCATGCGTGCAAGTTAACCAGATCTATTATCCCCTGCTTCAGCAGTGTAGTGAAAAAGTTCCCATCATTGTCTTTTATTGTCGATTCCAACAACATCCCCTCTGACCTGTACCGTTCCACTGCTTTTAAACCGAACATTTTCCCCATCGTGGATCCATGTGGCACAATCCTCAACTATGCCTCCGTGCCACCGCCCCAAAACTTACGAGACACGTAACAAGTTAGATCCGAGTCATGATAAGGTAAAAAGAGAGATATGGTGGTCTTATTAGATGGTGCACCTACCTCTAGCTCTGGTGAAGATAAAACTCGACCTTCGAAGTTCGACGGTAGTGGCGATAGTTGCGAGGAAGGAGAAGGAGAAAATTAAAAGGAGAAAGATTGATGGGTGGAGGAAAAATGAAGAGCCATAATTATGGAACTAAAGCTCCAGTGTTCTTTTGGTTTAGGATTTGAGATTTGTGGCTATACTCTATTTCAAGTTAGGATCAGGAAGGCTCTAGAGTAAGCGGGAGAAAATGGAAGTGAAATTAGAAAAGTCATTGATGCCATCTCTGTGTTGAGCAACTTGAGATAGTAAACAATGGATTGATTCGGCGAGCAAAGACTCAAAAACAGCCGATTTTAGAGTATAATCCAATGGGTTCATGTCTAATTGTAAATTGAAGAGTTTGAATTATGAATTATAAGAGTGAGGAAAGAGAGAGAAAAAACACAAGTTATGGTGGAAGAAAAAGGGGTAAATCAAGGATTTGGACTATAGAATTGACCACGTCAGCAATCCATTTACCACATCACCCTCACCCTAGATGCCTTCCGTTAATTATTGTAGGAATTGGACTGACTTACATACATTTTCAAAGTTTAGGGGTTAAGTTTTAATGAGTAGTGAGTATTGGACCAACTCGCTCGAGTTGGTAAAGTTTGGGGGCTAATTGTGTAGTTAGTCCTAAGAAGAATCAACTCGCAACTGGATCCGAATCCAGGCAACGTCCGGGCTCCCCGCAACTGGCCCAGTTCTTTTCTCACACAAGACAAGTCTCAAAAAACACAACAGATCTGCTCCTCCTTCGATTCGATCACATCGACTCGCTTGGCTCGTTCCAGCTCTTTATGATCATTAGCATCGCTCCCATCATTTCCTTTCATCAGTCATAGCCAAGGACGCACAGTGACGACCTTGCCGTCGATCCGATCGCTTCGTCCCGGCGGAGAAAGATGGCGGCAGGCGGATTCGTTGGGCGAGCCTTCGAGGCTATGCTCAAGGAGTGCGCCAGCACCAAGAAGTACCCGGGCCTTCAGAAGGCTATTCAGGCATGCTTAGGTCAGATCTCTAGCATGTTAGCTGCTTCGGAAATCGAAAACGAGTTGTTATGGGATCTCTATTTGTAGTGAATTTTGCAGTTTGGCTCCCCTATCCAAGTCTGTGTAGGCTATCGATCGATCCTTGGTCTTGCATTCGCCATTTTCCGTTATTGCGATTAGCAATTAGGTGCTACCGCTAGGTTTGACTGATCATAACATCTAGCAGTGAGTTTTACGCTCAAGTTTGCTGATCTAGCTTTACTTCGGCATCTCTCATTTCGACTACTTCAAACACTCGGAAATCGTAGCAGAATTGAATTGGTAGTGAAGGTTGATGACATAATCCTGTATTGGATCAAGTGAATTTCATGAGCATCCATGTAGACCGAACTCTCTTCGTTGCATCAAGAAGCTATGAATTCCCGTCTTCACTTCTGTATTCAAAAGCTGCTCAGAGTTTGAAAATTGAATCTACCTTTTCTTTTATGTACATTTAAGTTAATAAGTTCCTAAGATTCTGGTGTTATCTGAAAATTTCAAGTTGAACAACATGTTGGGGAGTTCAATGTAGTGTTTCTTTCCTCTCCTTTTTTTTTTTTGGGTCCTTTGAAGGGAAGATATGTAGTGGATTGATAATTTTTCCTTTCATGATATTGAAAACATTTTCTATAGATGTTCTGTTCTGTCAGTTGGATTGCTATATATAACAGTTAACAAAGTTGTGTTGTAGTAGTGTGTTTCGAAATAGTGATAATCATGTGAATGTAGTAACAGAGAATAACCATACAGGCAGAACTCGGATACCAGGGTTTGTGTTTCTTGTGTGTGTAACTTTATGCTGTATCTTTGTTTGTGGCTTGAGATGTGCTTTCTTGTATTTATGCAGATGGTGCAAAGGATGTGAAGCAACCATCTCTGGGCAGTGAGAGAACTCAAGGAGCAGTTGTAGCTGGGAATGGGAGGTCTATACCTGTTGATGATTTTTCCACGCATTTCTTTGATATCTTCCCTTAATAAAAAAATTTCTTGCTAGAGAAGTCTTCAATAACTGAGTCAGCCTACTTTCATCAAATTAAGCTACTTGAGATTGTTTATTATGGCATGCTATATGTAATATGTTAATCAATTCTCTTGGTTTGGTGATTGGTACTAGAAGTTTTTGTGTTTAGTACTTCTGTTTCCTCTCTCTGAAATTTTTATGAGTCTGCAGCTCTGCTGAAAGTGAAGACGGAGTAGAGAAAGGTGGACCAGAAGCAGATGGTTCTATATCTGGTTCACAAGGTGCCGAGGAAACACAGAATGTTAGTAAGACAGCAGCTATCACAACTGCCTTAGCAAGTGCTGGATATACATTAGATGGGGCTGAGGTGGAGCTTGTTCTAAATCCGCTTCGGCTAGCATTCGACACAAAGAATTTGAAAATCCTTGAGTCTGCTTTGGATTGTCTTCATGTAAGTTGATGCCTGTTTTATTTATGGCGTTCTGGAGTCTTTAGGCTTCACATGAAACCCACCATGTACCTTGTGATTAGTATGTCATTGTCCGTTTAGGATTTTCTTGCGCACAATTATAGATACTCTTCAGTCTTTACTTTTTTATTTGATGAGATTTGAGTATGTGATGACTAGCATCATTTTGTTTTAATCTGGGAGCACAGAAACTGATTGCCTATGATCATTTGGAAGGAGATCCTGGTCTTGATGCTGGCAAAAATGTTCCCCTATTTACAGATATTCTGAACATGGTCTGTAGCTGCATTGATAACTCATCCCCTGATAGGTATGTGCTCTTTCGTATCAGTGGTCAGTTATTAAACATGGTGGTTGTTATGCCTGAGTCTGATAAACTATGTGCAGCACAATACTTCAAGTGCTGAAAGTACTTCTCACTGCTGTAGCTTCCTCAAAGTTCCGAGGTATGTTGTTTAGGCAGCTTTCTTTCTCTTTATCCTAATTACTTGTATACCCGGCTTTGTTCTATCTTATAAATAGCATTTGCATCAGGTTTCTGCTTTGTGTTTTTATATTATAACTTTGTCAAAGAAGTTTTAAGTATGTAACGGTAGGAGTATTAGTGCAAAAGCTTAGGGCGTACTTGGGGGAGATTATCGTTATGTGATTGTTTACTCAACTTGTATACAAATTTGAAGTCCTACACTTTAAGATGCTTGAAAAACCACTTTTAAATCCTTTTTTTAAAAAAAGTTTTTTATTTAAATTTTTTTTTATCTCTTTTTAAAAGAGGGAAAGAAAAATATTCATAAAAATTAATTAGTTTGTATAAAAATATGATTCAAGTGATTATTAAGTACATGGAGAATCAGCTTTTAAATGGCATTGGTTCTAGACAAAAAAAGAAGCAAAAATTAGAATAAGTGATTATTTTAGTGAGTATAAGAGTTGGGCTGAAGAAAGCCTTAGTTTAAGCTATGGTTAGAATGGATTAATCTTTGGTTAAGCTACAAAAGTTCAAACTCGACTCAAGTCTTAAACACTCATGTAATTAACTTTGAGCTCAAGCTTGAGAAATTTGGGTTTCATTTAGTGGTCCTGTGTCATTTCAGCATTAAAGTATATTACTAGAAAAGCTTTGGACATTATTAAATTATGTAATTCCTGTCTGTCAAAAGATGAAAAGAGCCCCTATTTTCTTTTCTCTGTCATTTCTTCCATTCCTTTTTGGGTTTCAGAGGTGCTTTGCTCAGTGCATGCCCAGGCACAGCCACTAGCTGTGTGTGTGGCACTCCTAAAGTGCACCTGAGCAAAAGCATTCACTAAGCTAGCCTTGGGTGCCTTAAGGCAAAACATCTTGTGTAACCACCACCAGCGAGTAGTTCGGGTCCTAGCACCTTGATTAAGAGGTCGTATTTTCCTGCTTTCTGCAAATTACTTTGCCCCCCTGCCGCGTTGGTGATATCTTGCCTAGAAAAGATGCTGGAAGGTGATCTTCGATGTTTTTTGCTGGAAAAGGTCTTTCCTGCCTATTTACGAATTGTAGTCCACATTATTCATCCATAGCGACTGAATGCATTTCTAGGAGCTTTCTTTTTCCAGATATTCATCCATAGTGACTGAATGCATTTCTAGGAGCTTTCTTTTTCTTTTTCTTTTTTTCCATGTGTTTCTGGAGGGATATCATTCCTTGATGGACTCCAATTACTTAGGACTGGCATTTGTGGAATGCGTCCAAGTTTTAAATTTAAAACTTGAAAGAGAAAAGATCACGGCATTAAGAAAAAAAAAGACAGAAATCATGGCATTGTGTGATGCAAAGAATAGTATCATTTTCCTTTCACAAGGTTAAAAAGAACCACTTTGCTTGAGAGATAACTTAGAACTAAGCATCTTCCTTTGATTTCATAACTGCAGCAAATCTCCTATGGATGACATCATATTTATGCTGGCAATAGCATGAGTGGCTGAAGTGACCTCATGGTGTTAGAGTTATGTTGACTATGTCCCTTAAGGATATTATTCGTGGTTCATAATTTAGCACAAAGTCGCAATAAGTTTCTAAGTTTTATAGTTTTTGTATTCATTTGGTGAGGTTTGACTGTAATGTTGGAAAAGATGACTCTAATGCTACAGGTGTTCGATGCTTCTTCTTGGAAGTCGTTAATTACTTTGCTTTATCTGTAAAAAGTGTACTGGGATGTTTGTTTGTCAATGCAAATATTTGTGATAGCTTGATGGAAGTTTTGCTGAATCATTTAGATGTTTTGTACACCTTGTTGCTCAAGAACAAATATGTTGATCCTTTCCATACAAAGATTCTGTAAATGGATAAGATTCAATGCTTTAGAAGTGAAACTGTGCTGTCCAAATTACAGTTCATGGGGAGCCATTGCTTGGAGCGATCAGAGTTTGCTACAATATTGCGCTTCACAGGTATTTCTTCTATTCTTAAGGGTAGTTCAGAACTAACTTCGGCTGTACTGATAATTGCCTTGTGTTCTCCAGTAAGAGCCCGATAAACCAAGCAACATCAAAAGCAATGTTGACACAGATGATCAGCATAATATTTCGGAGAATGGAGGCAGATCAGGTGTTTATAAAAATTCTTTCTTGCTTCTCTTCATGGGGAAAGAGTGTAATTATCTTCTTTGATTTCAGGTCTCTGCATCATCTGGTTTCCCCGTTCATACAATCATTGCTTCTATGGAAAATTCTGGCCCAAATGCTGCAGAGATCTCCTCAGAGGACCGATCTGACAAAGAAATGACTTTGGGCGATGCACTTAGCAAGGTCCAAGATACTTCTCTAGTATCTGTTGAGGAACTTCATAACCTTGCTGGGGGGGCTGATATCAAGGTGCATTTTTTAGTCACTGTGAACTAATTTTCTTTTTCATTCTTCCCTGTGGGGGTCAGCTTTTGTGTTCCTCTTTTGTTGAAGCAATTCTAGAAATTAGGTTCTGTAAAGTTTTCATTTGGTGGTATATGCTGTTCTCGGAGTATACTTACTCATTTTTAACAGGGATTGGAGGCTGCACTTGACAAAGTTGTGCATGTGGAGGATGGTAAAAAGATTACAAGGTAGGATGCTTTATTCCATCAGCAATTTTATATTTGCTTCTTTGAGGATGATGTTTCTTAGATTGCAACTTCTATGGGTCTTGAACTTATATACAACGTGAAGGGGAATCGACCTCGAGAGCATGAGCATTGGAAAGCGTGATGCTCTACTAGTATTTCGCACTCTGTGCAAGGTCAGTTAACTTGTAGATTATCTTCTGTTCTTGTCATTGTTGAGTTTTTTATGTTTACCATTCACTTCAATGTTATGTGCCTTTGCAGATGTGTATGAAAGAAGATACTGATGAGGTCACGGCAAAGACCCGCATCTTGTCCCTTGAACTTCTCCAGGTTGTTTCTGTGCATCTAAGCCCATTTTGTTCAAATAAACATTTTTATATTACTTTGATATAATTGTTGGATGGTTGGGTCTGTTCAGTTTGATAATCCTTTATCCTTGTTATGCTACCTGTGGTTTTATAGGGTCTACTGGAAGGTGTTAATGATTCATTCACAAAAGACTTCCATTTTATTGATTCAGTTAAAGCATACCTTTCATATGCTTTATTACGTGCTGCGGTCTCCCGATCCCCTACAATCTTTCAGGTCTGCTCAAAGCAACTGGGCCTTTTTGTAGTCTCTGCTTTTCTTTTTAAAACATGTGAGGATATATTGCTAATTAGGCGATTCTTCTCTTGTGCAGTATGCAGCTGGAATATTTGCTGTGGTTCTGTTGCGATTCAGGGAAAGTCTTAAGGTATGGTTACCCTTTGATCATATTATAAAACAGTTGCTTCCGAGATGGTGCTTTTGTCCTACATTTATCTGTTACTTTTGTACGTCATATTCATCAAGAATACCAACTTTTCAGGGAGAAATTGGAGTTTTTTTCCCGCTGATAGTTCTACGATCATTAGACGGAACAGAATTTCCCATCAACCAAAAATTGAGTGTTCTTCGGTATATAATACTTTTTTGTTTTTTCCTTTTCTTCCAATTGAAACATTGCCTGTGTAACATTGACAATAATCTTACTCATGCCTTTCTATGTTTTTCTTTTGCTTTGTTTTCTAATCGGATGGAAATTTTCAGTATGCTTGAGAAAGTCTGTAAGGATCCTCAGATGCTTGTCGATATTTATGTAAACTATGATTGTGATCTTGAGGCACCAAATTTGTTTGAACGCATGGTACAAATCCATTTCTGTTCACCTAGATGTTCTCTGATTTATTATGACGTAATCCAAGGCTTTGAATCAAATACCAACTCGTGTATTTTCATAATAGGTTTCCAGTTTATCTAAAATAGCTCAAGGTGTGCAAAATGCAGATCCAAACTCTGCTTCTTTATCCCAAACATCATCAATTAAGGGTTCATCACTTCAGGTGGTTTTCAGTTAGTAGAATTTTTAAGTACCATGCCATGTTATTCCATGATGCTCAGTCACACAATGTGTTGAAATGAAATTTCATTCTTGTTCTCCCCAGTGCCTTGTGAGTGTGCTTAAGTCACTGGTTGATTGGGAGAAGTCTCGAAGAGAAGAAAAAATTAGAAGAGACGTGGTGTCTGCTGAAGAAACATTTAAACAAGCCAGTGAGATGAATAATAGGGAAGATTTGACAAGTAACTTTGAGAAGGCAAAAGCTCACAAGTCTACAATGGAAGCTGCTATAGTTGAGGTACTAAGACTTTTTTCCTTACGCAACAAAATGTTCCAGATTGTGTGTTTATGCTATCATGTAACTGTATTCACATATCTTCTTATTTGAGCCTCGGTTACTTTGGTTGGTTTAACTTTTCATCAGAAATTGCAGTTCAACCGAAAACCAGCAAAGGGTATTGAATATCTGATTTCAAATAAGTTGGTGGAAAACGATCCTGCTTCTGTTGCCCAGTTTCTGAGAAACACTTCTAGTCTAGACAAGGTATGATCTCTAATGTGACTACAAAGCTGCCACCAGTAATCATAGCTGATTTTAATTCTCAATTTTTGCAGGTTATGATTGGTGATTATTTAGGCCAACATGAGGAGTTCCCCCTTGCGGTCATGCATGCTTATGTAGATTCAATGAAATTTTCAGGAATGAAATTCGATATTGCAATTAGGGATTTCCTAAAAGGTTTTCGGCTTCCTGGAGAAGCACAAAAGATAGACCGAATCATGGAAAAGTTTGCAGAAAGGTATGGTACTTATGTAGCCTGTGTGCAAGTTTTGTGTGCTGGCATGTGTGCATAGCATGGACTCGAATTAGTCGGAAGCTGCTTGGAACTCATTTTAACTAGGGATCTTTTTCTTAGTAAAATTCAGTTTCATGCTAGTTGTTCAGGTGATAACATCTGTAATTTCCTCATCTGTGTAAAAAGAATTTTTTTCTCTGGTAGAATTGCTTAATGCTAAAAGTAAATAAAGAATCCTTCATGTGTGAGAGATTTCTGGCAAAGCAACCTAAATTTTTCTTGTGAAATTCCTGGATTTTTTTTTCCTTTCAATGGCCTATTGTTTATATGCCTCTCACCCTTCATGGACTGTTTTCTGAAATACATGCTTCATGAAGTCAGGCCTCACTGTTTGGGTTGGCCGATGGAGGAACCCCGTGAACTAAGCAAGATATCTCATTGCCCTCTTCCCAATTCATTCAGTGCGATTCTTAAGGCTGGATTAAAATGTGATGCAAAAAGAAATATATCCAAGTATCTTATTTGTGTGGTACAATGGTAATTATTTGACACATCTAGGATAAAATGTGGTTGCTCATATCGTGATCAGTGTTGTAGTATCGGTGATGAAATGGATGTTGTGTTTCCCCCTACAACCTAGGTTTCGACTTATTATATGTGCTCCTCTTAACTCTAATAATTATTGAAGTTTGCCATCTCTTGTCCCAGATATTGTGCAGATAATCCTGGTCTTTTCAAGAATGCAGACACTGCATATGTCCTTGCATATGCGGTTATAATGTTGAACACTGACGCTCATAACCCGATGGTATGGCCTAAAATGTCAAAGTTGGATTTTATACGTATGAATGCCATGAATGATCCAGAGGAGTGTGCACCTACAGAACTGTTGGAAGATATATATGATTCGATCGTTAAGGAAGAGATCAAAATGAAAGATGATGCAGCTAGCCTTGGGAAAAATAGCAGGCAAAAGCCAGAAGGTGAAGAAAGAGGTGGCCTTGTTGGCATTCTTAATTTGGCCCTTCCGAAAAGAATGTCTTCTACTGATCCAAAGGCTGAGAGTGAAGCAATAGTTAGGCAGACACAGGCTATAATTCGGGAACAAAGGACCAAAAGAGGAGTTTTTTATAAATCAGAACAAATTGAACTAGTCAAGCCAATGGTTGAAGCTGTAGGATGGCCACTGCTTGCTACTTTCTCTGTCAACATGGAAGAAGCTGACAATAAGCCAAGGGTTGCCCTCTGTATGGAAGGGTTTAGAGCTGTTATTCACATAACAATTGTTCTTGGAATGGATACCATGCGTTATGCTTTCTTAACTTCTCTGATTAGGTAAAGTTTCTACATTAACCACACCCCCCCCAAAAAAAACTCTTATTCAATTTATTCTCTTGCTACTTTTGGTTTGAATCCAATAATTATTAAATTATGCTTTCAAATTTGTAAAATAGGTTTACTTTCTTGCACTGCCCAAAGGATTTGCGCAGTAAGAATGTGGAAGCTTTGCGGACTCTACTATCTTTGTCGGAGTCAGAACCTGAAACTCTTCAAGACACGTGGAATGCTGTTTTGGAATGTGTTTCCAGGCTTGAATTTATCACATCAACTCCAGCTGTTGCTGCAAGTGTCATGCATGGATCAAACCAGATCTCTAGAGATGCTGTTCTCCAATCTCTGAGAGAGTTGAGTGGAAAACCAGCTGAACAAGTTTTTGTTACTACTGTGAAATTGCCCAGTGATGCAGTCGTTGAGTTCTTCACTGCACTTTGCGGTGTATCTGCTGAAGAACTAAAACAGATCCCAGCTCGTGTTTACAGCTTGCAAAAACTTGTTGAGATAAGCTATTACAATATGGCTCGCATACGTTTGGTATATTCTTTGAACTTGCAACTATCTATCAGACCCTTCTTAGGATGTTAGTGCTTCTTTTGAAAATATTATTGGCAGTGATGCTCTGAACATATCCAAAATTAGTTGGGTTCTTTCATTCAAGCATGATCATATGTATCTTTAATCGCTTTATCATATTGAGAAGCTGTTGACCTTCTTCCATTTTTCTTTTTTATGTTCTGAAGTTGTTTTGATGCCTCAACAGGTGTGGGCTAGAATTTGGTCTGTTCTCGCAAATCATTTTATTTCTGCTGGAAGCCATTCTGATGAGAAAATTGCAATGTATGCAATAGATTCTTTGAGGCAGCTGGGTATGAAGTATTTAGAGCGTGCTGAACTTGCGAATTTCACTTTCCAAAATGACATTCTCAAACCTTTTGTTGTTCTCATGCGGAATAGCCGAAGTGAAGTTATAAGGAGCCTCATTGTTGATTGCATTGTGCAAGTATGTTTTATAGATCTCATATTATTGTGTATCCTGACCAACCCTTAGTTCAAGCATCACTTTTTGTTTATAATTATTTGATCCTGCTGTTTATTTCAGATGATAAAATCAAAGGTCGGCAGTATAAAATCTGGATGGCGTAGTGTATTTATGATTTTCACTGCTGCTGCAGATGATGAATTAGAATCCATTGTTGAAAGTGCATTTGAAAACGTTGAACAGGGTAAAATTCCCCTTTGTATCATGCATTTTCTTGCTTGCCTCTGTTTGTTGATTGATCTAACACCAGGGTATCTGCAGTTATCTTGGAGCACTTTGATCAGGTGGTTGGTGATTGTTTTATGGACTGCGTCAATTGCCTTATCAGGTTTGCCAACAACAAGAGTTCCCCTCGGATAAGTTTAAAGGCTATTGCACTTCTCCGTATATGTGAAGATCGTCTAGCTGAGGTTCATCTCTACCCTGCACACTGTGGTTTATTTATTTAGTTAGTTTTTTCTTATGGGCAAGTCATTTTATTCCTTATCTAGAAAAGTACATTAACCCTTTACCTTTGTTATTTATGGGATCTGTGTATAGAGATAATGTCTTGGGTTCCCCAAAACTTTTTGCATCTCAGGGTCTCATACCTGGTGGAGCTTTGAAGCCAATTGACACTGGTGCTGATACTGCAATTGATGTGACTGAACATTTTTGGTTTCCTATGCTGGCTGGTTTGTCTGATCTCACATCAGACCCAAGAGCAGAGGTCAGAAGTTGTGCAGTCGAAGTGTTGTTTGATTTGTTGAATGAGAGAGGTAGCAAGTTCTCAACATCTTTCTGGGAGAGCATCTTTCACCGTGTCTTGTTTCCAATTTTTGATCATGTGAGACTTGCTGGAAAGGAGAGCTCAATAGCTTTTGGAAATGATTGGTTCCGTGAAACCAGTATACACTCACTTCAATTGCTTTGCAACCTTTTCAACACTTTTTACAAGGTATTATGAGCTACATGATATTTTTTACATCTATTTAAATGCATGTTTTGTCGAAGTCAAAATCTCTAGGCACAAGGGAAGCCTGAATTTGATTTACTGCATATATGTTTTTCTCTATATGTCTGATTTCTGTTACTGTTTTTTACTTGTGATTGATAATCTGGCCTTCCATAATTTTTATTCCAATGCAGGAAGTTTGCTTTATGCTGCCTCCACTGTTGAGTCTGCTGTTGGACTGTGCTAAAAAGACGGATCAAACTGTGGTTTCGATTTCTTTGGGTGCATTAGTGCATCTCATAGAAGTCGGAGGGCACCAATTTAGCGAGAGTGATTGGGATATGTTATTGAAGAGCATAAGGTTTAACATCTTTTTAGACTTTGATTTCATAGTTATTGATCCCCCTTCTTTTTGGTTCATTTGGGAGGCCCAATGGGCGTAGATAGGCTAGGAAGAGATCCTTTCCTTGTCACTCCTCTTTCTAGGGAAGGTGCAATTCAATTTCATGAACTTTGTTTTAAGTTTCAACACCAACAATCTGTCCTAGCTAAGCTTGCAAATATCTTCATTAAAAAATCCTTTGTTCGATAGTATAATAATCAATGACAAGCTTTATTTTACTTTGATTATCAGAGATGCATCCTACACAACCCAACCACTAGAGCTGCTCAATGCGTTGGGATTTGAGAATACAAAGAATCAGTCTGGGTTTGGGGCTCATACTGGTCAAGGTGACTCTGGTGATCCTGGAAGCAGTTCTCAGCTTGAATTTTCTAGTTCTGGTGATGATGGACGGCCAAACCCAGATGTCATTGAAGGTTAGCTTCCTTAATGTTCAGTACTTTTTGAAAGATGTCACAGCGCTCCTTCCTATGGATTTTAAGGGTTAGTTTCTAGTCTGTCACCAGAAAACTTAAGGTTGTGTTTTCTTGTAGGTGCCCTATCACCATCAGGTAGAGATAAAAAATCTTCTGAATCTGGGAGTCTTCAGCGAAGTCAAACTATAGGTCAAAGAATTGTGGGAAATATGATGGATAATCTCTTTTTAAGAAGTCTAACCTCAAAGCCAAGGAATCATGCATCAGAGATTCCAGAACCTTCTACTCCCCCCAAGGTTAGTGCCTGTAACTATCTGTTTAATGTTTTTTTGGCTTTGCTGAGTTATGTTACTTTCTGCTCAAATATTCAATCAGGGTGTCCAATGCTGTTATTGTTGGAAAAATTGTATTGCTCTTGGTTACAAGCTTGAAAATCTGTTATTTTTTAGACTGTATTTATTAATATAGAAAAAAGTGATCGCAGGAGTAAAGGGAGAAGAATTAGGTTTTTTTTCCGGAAAATAGAGATCACAAGAGAGGTTGAAGGGGATCAAACCTGCTCTGATACCATGTAAGAAAGTGAGAAGAATTTACATGTGTTATTCACAAATAGCTGCTGCCTTTATACAAACACAGATATTTACAAGGAAAACCTAGATATTCTAGGATGCAATCACTGGGACAGCAAGTCATAGTAATAAACAAAAACAGTGAGTTAAAATAAAAATTAACGCATTATCTTTTGTCTTTCTTATTTATTCTTTAGATTCACTTCTTTTGGGTTGAGTGATTCATAACCATCTCAGCCAGCCTGAAATGTCCACTATAGCACTTTTACTAACAGCTAGGATATAATTATTAGAAGAGGTTTCGTTTTATGTGTGTGGAGCTGAGATTGGTTTTCCCTCTGCATTCAGGCATTCTTTGTGCATATCCTCCTCCCTGTCTCTTCTTATTTACTCCTTCAATACAATGTTTTTTATATCTGATGCTATAGGATGAAGAGAATTTAGAGCCTGAAGTGAAGGATGAGGAAGAAAGTCCACTGATGGGAACTGTCAGGGGCAAGTGTATCACTCAGTTATTGCTTCTTGGTGCCATCGATAGCATTCAGGTTTTTCTCGAACTCAAATATTTCTGGCTGATCAAGAAATGTATTTTTGTTTCTATATTTGCTTATTCATGCTGCTGTTGGGCTTGGGTATTTATTCAGACTAGTAGATACTTAATGCTGTTGTGCTAAGTGAGGGTCCAGGGCTTCCAATTTCTGTTAAAATCATTAGCTATTCTGCACTTGAATCATAACTGTTATGGAGTGAAAAATGTTTCAGAATATGAAATTATCATCTGAGTTTTATTGGTGACAACTAGCAACACACAAAAATGGTGGAGTCTTGTCTGTGGAAAATGTGTAAAAACATTCTCAACCTTTCCGATGTTTTGTATGTTGGGACAGAAAAAATATTGGGGCAATTTGACAGCATCACAGAAGATTGATGTGATGGACATTCTGTTATCCTTGCTAGAGTTCGCAGCTTCATACAATTCATATTCCAACCTTAGAATACGCATGCACCATATTCCTGCAGAAAGGTGAATACTCTCTATTGACATAATCCAAGAAGTTCCCTTTTTTGCTTTATTTTCTTCCGGTTTTTTTCTCCCCGATGTTGTTGACGTTGAAGAAGCTGCATAATTGGATTCTGTGGACAGGCCTCCCCCAAATCTTCTTTGCCAGGAGTTAGCTGGAACTTGCATTTATCTTGATGTATTACAGAAAACCACCTCTGGGTTCTATGGTGAGGAGCATCATACTAAATCTGATGCTCCTGAAAATGTAGAATTCTCGTCAGAGATCAGTGATATAGAAAAGAAGCTAGAGGGTATAGCAGAAGAGAAGCTGGTGTCTTTCTGTGAACAAGTACTCACGGATGCATCAGATCTCCAGTCAAGTGTCAGTGAAACGAGCAACATAGATGTTCATAGAGTTCTTGAGTTGCGCTCTCCTGTAGTTGTCCAGGTACAGTACTTCTGTTGAAGAGCACTGTAGAATGGTTTTTTATATTTGTAATGTGAGTACTCTGTAGTTGCTTGTTAGCTAAACGCTATGCATCTATGATGCCCTGCATTTTTTTTCGGCTATTGCTTAATTCTGAATACCCCCCCCCCCCCAACGGTGCTTTGTTAGATCGAGTTTTCGCTGCTAGTTGTTGCCTCACCCCCACATGCTTGTACATTGTTTCCAATAGTAGTTCATTGTCATTTGACAATTGTGATGCCCCAACTTTTACCTAACTCTTATTCTGTTGAGAGCTCAATTCTGTCACAGGTTTATTCTTTATTTCCTTTCTTGCTGCTATTTGACATAATTTCTGTTCATTTTCAGGTGATTAAAGGCATGTGCTTCATGAACACACAGATTTTCAGGAAACACCTGAGAGACTTCTATCCGTTGCTCACAAAACTTGTTTGCTGCGACCAGGTATGAATAAATATCTTCTGACCACCCTTTTTTTGCTCTGTTTTTAACGTTGGATACTCCTAATGCTATTGTCTTTACTCGTTCAGATGGATATCCGTGGCGCACTTGGTGATCTGTTCAGGATGCAATTAAAATCTCTCCTCCCATAGTCTACTGGGCACAGTTTTGTAAAGTTTGTTCCAAGGAACGATTTTCGGCATAGCTGCGCTACACCCTAAACCATGACTTGATTCCAGATATAGCAGGTTCCTGTTCTTTTTGGGTTTTAATTGTCACTAATGGTGCCTTGTCTTTAGTATCCAATCTTCCCACTGTCATTGTGCAATTCCAGCAGGTGATGTTTTCAGAGATTGCCTCTGTATATACGCATGCTTATATTATTAGTGTAAAATTTTGGAAATATTCCTATTATTTTCTGCTTCCGTTAATGAGATATGAAAATCATTTGAGGGTACCTATTTATTTATTTCGTACTATTCCTTTCGAGCTTGTTCTAACTATTCATATCATGTCAGTGAGTTCATCGAAGCCTTTCTCCAATAAACTGTTATGGACTTTATATAAATGCTTGTGTACGGTTTAATGTTTATGGCACTAGTTTTTTTATGGCTTAAAATTCAGGCAGAAACCCATTCTGGGCCACCTCGGGTAGCCCAGCTAAAGTTGGGCCTTGAATAATAGCGACTTGTTTATTTGGAAGATAGATTGAGTGGTGACGGGAAAGAGACTTTCTTTGCGAGACACTTTATGAACAACGGACAAAGACCTCAGTTGTAAAAGGTCCATTCCTTCTTTAGGGGTTTTCCTTGATTTCCATGTTCAGCGTCAGCCAGAACAAGCCCCAAAATGGTGATTCGAGTTTTTATCTGTTTTCCTTGAAATCCAGTTATTCCTTGTTGAATCTCAATGCAATCCCTTCCCTTCACTTTCCCCCTCATAAAAGAACATTTCTCCAACTTAAATGGTCTCATGTCTCAATCCTCGAACACAAAAGAACCAAACCAATAATAGCATCAAGCTGAGGGCATATTATAACTGAACGTACATGGGTCTCAAGTTCTGGCTGTGGTTCATTGTAGTCGGGCTTATTGGCTGTGGCACGGCTAAGGGCGTGCTGGGTCTGGCTTGCAACTGGGGCTTGCAGGCCACACACCCGCTGCCACCAAACATAGTGGTGAAGCTCATGAAGGAAAATGGGTTCGATAAAGTCAAGCTGTTTGAGGCTGATCCTGCGGCGCTCCGGGCTCTTGGAAAATCAGGCATCCAGGTGATGGTTGGGATCCCAAACGACATGCTCTTCTCGCTAACGAGTAGCGTCGCTAATGCCGAGGCGTGGGTGCAACAGAACGTCTCCCAGTACATATCTAAGTATGGGACCGACATACGGTAAGAGTTAGTTTCTAATTTCCCTCGATGTTGAACGGAGCTTCTTGGTTCTTGTGAAAAGATATTAGCATACAAATTTGAAAAGATTCATACTGGCGGTACGTAAGATATTTGTAATCAGGTAAATTAGTAATAATTACAACTCGTTAATCAAGTAAATTAGTTGATGACATTCATCAATGTCAAAAAAATTGCAGGTACGTAGCTGTGGGCAACGAACCGTTCCTCCGAGATTACGGAGACAAATTCGTGCGAACGACGTTTCCTGCCCTCCAAAACGTCGAAGCGGCTCTCATCAAAGCCGGCTTAGGCAAGCAAGTCAAAGCCAGCATCCCTCTTAACGCCGACGTCTACCAGACCGGCAGCGGCCTACCATCCGGCGGCGACTTCCGGCCGGACATCCACACCCTCATCACCAACATCATCAAGTTCCTACGGCAGAATGACGCTCCCATCATCGTGAACATCTACCCCTTCCTCAGCCTTCAAGCGGACCCCAATTTCCCCGAGGAGTACGCCTTCTTCAACAACTCCGCCTCGCCGCTCGTTGACGGCGCCACCACCTACACTAACGTCTACGACGCAAACTTCGACACCCTCATTTCCGCCCTCGAGAAGAACGGCTTCGGCTCCATGCCCGTCATCGTCGGCGAGGTGGGTTGGCCGACCGATGGTGACCCCAACGCCAACGTTGCGAACGCCCGCCGGTTCAATCAGGGCCTCCTCAACCGCATCACCTCCGGCCAGGGGACGCCGAAGCGGCGAATCCCGCCGGACGTTTACATATTCGGGCTAATCGACGAGGACAGCAAGAGCACGGACCCGGGGAAATTCGAGAGACACTGGGGAATTTTCAATTTCGACGGGACGATTAAGTATCAGCTTGATCTCGTCCAGGGGAGGTCCCTGGTTCCCGCGAAGGGAGTTAAGTATCTGGCGCGGCAGTGGTGCGTGATGGCGCCGCAGGCGAGCGAGGCTGATCCCAATGTGGCGAGCAGCGTGAATTATGCGTGCCAGTACGCGGACTGCACGAGCCTCGGCTACGGGTCGTCGTGCGGGAACCTGAACGCGCGGCAGAACGCGTCGTACGCGTTCAATATGTACTACCAGACGGTGGATCAGAGGAAGGACTCGTGCAAGTTTTCTGGGATGGCAACGATCACGACGATGGACCCGTCGGTGGATGGGTGTCGGTTCGAGATTATGATGGATCTGGGGAAGCATGAGCTGCCGCCATCTTCTGGGGCGGAGCAGCGAATGTTGCAGAATCCGGCTCTGGTCGTGGGTTTGGTGTTGGTTATGGGGTTTATACATTTTAAGCTTACCCACACTTTAGGTTGTTGATTTACTTAGATCGGGTGGAATTGATTATAACACAACAATACAATTTACCAGTTTTCCGTTTTTATAAAATTAACTTAAACCAGTTTATATACCCAGCACTCTATCTATCCGGATTCCGGATTTTAATTAAAGATTATTATTTATTATTTTTTGTTTAAATTACTTTTTATTATAGAAAATAAAAATTCTGTCCTTGTGAAGGTTATCATAATTAGGAAATCGAACTCTTACCAATTAACACAAATTAGGAATTTTAAGTTATCGGATTTAAAAAGTAAAATTTTTTAGCTTTAAATTACCTTTTATTCTAAAAAGGACAGATTATTTCGTTTTAAAGATAATCATAATTCAAACTCCTAGAAGTCTTACCTTTCAAAACGAACTATGACTTTTAAACTATTGGATTTAAAAAGTAAAAATTATCATATTTAAATTACTTTTATTCTAAAAAGGAAGGGTTAAATGATGCTTGGTCCCCAACCTTTAAAATATGTTCTACTTTCATCCCTCATGTTCAATTTGTTCCACTCTTATTATTAATGCAATCAAAATGTTCCGTCTTTTGGATGGAAAATGTTATGGTGGATGGAAATTGTAGGAAAAATCCCAATTTTGACCTCTGAAAACTTGTTCTCTCCTAAAAAACCATAGAGCTTCTCATTTATCAAATTGACCACTATCTCCACCTCTCTAAACCGCCCTCCACGATCGCTTTACTTCTTCCCTAAACTCCGCATGAAACCACCATCAGCCCCGTCGCTACTCCTTCATCTTCTGTTGTCTCAGACAATCTTTGGTGTTCCTATTCCATGTTTCCAGTTTCAAATTTATAACATATTGCATATGGGAGAGCGAGCCCTTTCTCGGCCCCAACCTCCGGCACATCCTCAACCGCTGGCTGACTCGTACGCCTTTGTAAACTCCCAATCGCGTATGTGCCCAATGTTTCCTTACCAACGCCTCCATTGCGACTGAGGAAGATCCATAAGGTCTCTCCAGAAGAAACCGACCCGAATCCACCCAAACCTGTTGTCCCGCGCATCATCGCTTGGTCGTTGTCATGCAACGGCGAAAATTCAAACGCTCTTGAATGTCCCCAGCCGCTGCCGGACACCATTCCTCATTGAGTCCCTGACCTCCGCCGCCGTTGTCCTACCTTGGGTGTCGACGGTTGTCCATGGATGGCAAGTTCTGCCAACCAAAGGGCGAGTGTACCGATTAAAGGGTAAGGAACATCGCCAACCAAAGGATGGGCCTTGCTCGTCTGTAAACAGGCAAAAATAGCTTTCTAGAACCAATCGTGTTGCAATCAGATTAAATCGTACTTGAAAGATTTCACCTAAAACTCGTTAATCCCAAGTCGTCAGACGAGAACTCAATCCCATCTAATCGATTCTTTGTCCTTTTGAATCTGCTTATTTCCGACTTGTTCTGTTTGGTTTTTTCAGATCTAGGTTTCAGGCCTTCATCTGCCGACATTTGCGAAATTGGCCCACGTATGCTTGGTTGGGTGGAGGCCGCTGATTCGGCTATCAATAGTAGTGGCGGTGCTTGTGTCCCCCTTGATGGGCTTGTTGTCACCCAAGTTTGTCCTCACGCTCATCGTCAGACGAAGAAATCAGGTCCGGCAAAGGATTGAAATCGACTGAGAATGGAGCGCTTACGACGGATCCGGCGCAGGCAAGGGAGGAGAACGTGCAGAGGTGAGCGAGCTTAGGGAGGAAGGGGAGTCAAATTGACAAATGAGAAGTTTCAGTGGTCCCGCGAGGAGAGGGAAAGAACAAGTTTTCAGGGGTCAAAAGTGATACTTTTCCTATAATTTCCATCTACCATAACGTTTTCCATAAAAAAAAAAGGGGCAAAACTGGAACACATTAATTGCCTTAGGGATGAGAGTAGAATAAACTGGACGTTAGGGATGAAAGTGAAACAATATTTAAAGGTTGGGTTCCACAGATATCTTTAACCCAAAAATAAAATATTATATCTTCTTGAAGAATATCTTAATTAAGACATTTAAAAATCTTTACTTTCAACATTTAATTTTTTATTTATCCAAATCAAATAACCAAGTAATTGAATAATCTTATAAAATTTTATTAATTTGGTCCATATGAGAGAGGTCAAGGAGGGAATGATCTTTTTTCGGAGTTTGTTCTTTTAAAATTTCATATTGGAGTTTGTTGGAAGGATTTCGAAGTTTTTTTTTTACTTTTATTGGAATTTATCTGAATCTTGATTAGGCAATAAGAATATGGGATTTGCTTAAAGGAAAGAAGAAAAATAATTTACCAAAAACGAAGAAATTAATGCGGTTATGATAGATCTTTCAAAAATAAAAAGCGGCCATGATAGAGAAAAGGGAAAGTATTTTTTATTTTTTGATAGGTGAGAAAAAGAAAAGGCCAAAATACTCCTATAGTCCTTGAACTTGGTTGACTAGGACTCTTACCTCCTTAAACTTCAATTCGGTCTAGCTTAGTCCTTGAACTTCATTAAGTGGATCCGTCAACCCCCATGACTACCATGACTACCATGTGCCCGTCATGTGATGTCTTGAAGCTAATGCCGTTTTGGGAGCCAACTTTGTCTTCGGCAGCTCATCCACTACGTTTACTCGAATCTGGACCGCTCCTCCCAAGCCATATACGAGCAAATCTCAGGCGAATAGTAGAACTACTCCAACCCAGATCCGAATCCAAAGATCACCATGAATGGCTTCGAGCAGAACGCTGAGAGGACGAAGCAGGGGCTGTCAGTGACGATGATGATCGAGTTCAAGTCGGAAGTAGTGTCGGTATTCAAGGAGTTTGTGACGGAGCTCGCCGTCTGCAACCGGTGGTTCGCGTCACTGCTGTCATCGACTAGCCTCACTGCCATCATCGACGTCACATGGGGAAATCAACAACAATTCAAAGCAGCTCAGGGAAAGTTTCCCACAGAAAACTATATTCGAGTTGCTGGAAGAAAGCGGCTTTAGCTGTGGGATCTATACTATCCCATTATTGTTTTCTACAGGAAATTGAACTTGCAATTGCAATTTGCTAATAAATTTTCAAGGCACTAGCCACCTTGAGCTGTCTCTCGTTGGTGCCTTTTCAATTTGCACCAGCTAGCCCAGTAAGTTCGATGTTCATAGTGGTAAAAGATTTAGCAAGATTCTATGTGTTAGTATTTTGATTGGATGTGAAAAGGTTAAGCCAACCATGTTTTCTAGCTAGGAACTAATTAGATTATAAGAAAATGGAATTTTTAGATTTTGGCATAAAAGGCTTAGGAGTTTTCTATTTAAAAAAATATATTTTGGTTTAAAGCAACTAAGGATTAGCAGAAATTCATTAATACCCTTCAAATAAACATTTCCTTTTTGTGGTTTACACGACCATCATTATCTGGAACCTTAGAAAATTGAACTACATAGACAACTCCCACCAATATGATTTGCACTTCAAGCACCACTGCAGACATGCAAAGCGACCAAACTACATAGTGATCGAGCCTAGATACTTTGACATCTTGACAGCACCTGCAAACAATGGCCTTCCTTCTCATGATGTGTTCGAAGGCCAGAAGCTGGGGAAGGAAATTTACGAGGCACTCCGATCAAGCCTCCAGTGGAATGAAATTCCATTCCTTATCGTGTATGATGAGCACGGTGGCTTATGATTGAGAGCCTACTGTTCAAATACTCCTCATACAGTGTTAGGTTTAAAGCATCATGTGACAAGTACACGTTGGTTAAGGGGTTGATCGACCCACTTAATGAAGTTTAGGGACTGAGCTGAACCGAGTTGAAGTTCAGGATAGTAAAGGTCCTAGTCAATCGAGTTCAGAGATTATAGGGGTATTTTGGTTAAAAGAAAACTTAACAAGTGATCTAGACTCTAGAGCTCCTATATGATATATGAGCTACGGTGTAAGCTATTGGGCGATTCCATCTAGATTTTTTTTTAAAGCTCCATTTTGTTTTTTCTGATGGAATGTCATTTATCTTATTAATCGTAACCCAACGACATTTATAACAAAAATAAATCACTAAGATAAGAAGAACAGTTGATTTAATTATAGGTCATACAATATATCCTAAGAATACTCTATCGGAAAGAAAACATCCATAAATAATTTGGGTAATCTTAATATTTATGTTTACAAATATTAAAAAACCAAAATAACAAACTAGTAAAATAACTGGATATATCAATACATTGATTCAAACTAACACATGAATGGACTAACGCACCATGACCCAAACATAACACAAAAGTAAGTGTTAAAGAAAACAAAAACATAAAAACAAAATAAAAATACAACACAAAACTTTGTTTTCGTTATTCGAATATTGCTCACTGTTGGTACAAAACTTCATGTTATCTTCTTTAGGCTTGACCAAACCACCATTAAAGAAACAGTGGATCAGAATCCACTGTCAACCCAATTACAATGCTAGATGTCTATCATTGAGCTCATCTCCAAAATGATATGGATCATTAGAAGGAGAAGTGCACAAGAAGAAAATTAGTGATAAAAGTGATTGGGTGACATATAATAATTACTATGGATATGATGGACATATGTCTAATTAAACATAGTAATTAATTTTACAATTTTACCCTTAAAATTAAAAGAGTTTCTCTCTCTCTTCAATCTCTCGCTCTTCGATCTCTATCCGCTATCGCCACTCTTCAATCTCTCGCCGCCGACCCTTCTCTTTGTTCTCTCCGCCGCTGTTCGCTGACAACTCCGACTCCGACGGTTCTCAATCTCCAATCTCCGCTGCTCTTGGATCTCTCTCCGCCACTCTTCGATCTCTATTCTCCGCCGGCTCGCCGATCTTCGATCTCTCTCCACTGCTTTTCGCTGACGACTTCGCTGACGATCGAATCTCTGCTCCGATTGAATCTCTGTTCTGATCAAATCTCTGCTCCACCTGCTCCGATTTCTCGCTTAAAGCCGCTCCGATCTCTGTTCTCTATCGGCTCGCCGATCTTTGCTAACGATCGAATCTCATCGAATCTCTGCTTTGTGGCTGCGATCTCGCGATCTCTGCTCTGATTGAATATGATGCATTCTATTTTATTTTTACAATTTTTGGGTTTACACATTCATTTACACTTTTACACTTTTATTAAGACACTTTTACAATTTTATTAGGACACTTTTCCAATTTTATTAAGACATTTTACTTTATTTCAATTAGTTATTTTTTAAGAGAGTAAATTGTCTACGTATTGGTCAGACACTTCTAAATATTTCTTTAGACACTTCTAAATATTTTTTTAGACACCTTTATACATTCGTTCAGACACTTTTCTATTGTTTCAATTAGTTATTTTTGAAAAGAGTAAATTGTCTGCGTATTGGTCAGATACTTCTAAATAATTCTTTAGACACTTCTAAATATTTTTTTAGACACTTTTACACATTCGTTTAGACACTTTTCTATTGTTTCAATTAGTTATTTTTGAAAAGAGTAAATTATCTGTGTATTGGTCAGACACTTCTAAATAATTCTTTAGACACTTTTCGGTATCTATTCAGACACTTTTCATTTTTTTTGAACATGACATATGGCGACGCCGGCGCCAGAGAAAACAGCAGTAGCAAGCTAGGGTTTTTTGTAGAGAAGAATATTTTAACTAAGGGTATTTTTGTCAATTTTTTTAATAATTTATGCCTTATATATAGAAGATTAAAGGATGAGTTAGTATGTCTAATTAGACATATGTGCACAATAAAAGAACTATATAATAATAGATCAACTTGTCATATTTGGACTAAGAGCAAGCTCGGTTTGGATATGCTGCAGATTGTGGAAGAGGGTTTAAGGCAAAGCGGCTAGGATATATGAAGGGCACGCTTAACCCCTTTTTGTTTCCGATTAAATAATTCATTATTTAATATATTATTTTTATATTTAATAATCTTACCTAAAAATAATATTATTTAAAGGGTAATACTTTAGCAACCCTATAATTATTTGAATATTTTTTTAATACACTTAAATTTTTTATAAACTGTTTTCCGTACCAAGCTCAATAAAAAATAATTATTTTTAAATTATTTTAAATATATTTTTTAAAATTCTTAATATATAGAGTTTGAATGCGTGCATAAATTAAGGGAATAATCACCAAAATGATATACTTATTTAGTCACAAACAAACAAAACTTAAATTGATAGCTTGATTTTTGAAGAAAAAGTGAAGTTTTCAGAGTTTTGTCTAGTAATGATTTCATAAATAATTAGTATAGCATTTCGTATATCCGCATTTTATTCCTTATGTTTACAAAATTCTTTCAACAATTTCTATTACTTTCCTTTTGCTTGTTGAAATTCATGTTTGCAACTTCGGCTTTGGGGTTTCTTGTTTAACATGCCTTTCCATTCCCACCTGTAATTTGGAATGTGCGAATAAAAGTTTTTGGGAATACTGGAGGAAACTCCTCTATCGAACACATAAATGAATAGTTGATGAACTTATTCAAATTTTATTTTTTAAAAAACAAAATTGATTTTGAATGGAGTATTTTACAGGGATGTCATATCACATGTCTGGGAAAAGGGAGTTCAACAAATATCAGAAAAGCTTTTGCTATGTAATTTCTCTTGTTAAATTGCTAATTTCAAGGCTTTCGAAAATTTTTCTCCTTTTCTTAACTTTTTAGATTTAGATACAAAAGTACAACAATGATGTATCTAAAAATCTCCTCATGCAATTAGGCATCTCTAGAAATCCCACAATTTTACAATAAATCCTCTTTTTTTTTCTAAAAAAAAATTATAAACACAATTAATTAGCAGGATATCCCAAACAAATTCCCCATTTACACAATAACTTCTATTGTTTAACTTATAAGTCAATTCATTTTAACTTAAGTCAATTTAATATAAAATAATTTATTTTATTTTTATATTTTTTTACTTGAAATCAATTTTGTTTAAAAGTCAACATTATGTAAGTAATTATAATTTTTATAAATTTTTGTTTTTTAATGTCTAAAACTATAAAAATTTATAAAAATTCATAACATAATAAAAATTTACTTTAAAATAAATTATTATATCTATAAAATATTAATTTTTAAATAAATTTGATGATAGGTAAAAAAAATATAAAAATAAAAATAAATTATTTTGATTAAGTTGAAACGAATTGGTAATCGCCCTCCCAACATTATATAACTCTGGTTGCCGCTAACCCGCCTCCCGCTTCTCTTCATTGATTCGCAAATCAAACTCTTTTTTAGGGTTTTCATTTTCCCCCAAAATGGCTAATTCAACTCACTGGTTATCTTAATTGGGCCGTTTGTTTTCTGTTGCACCTGGTTGTTGCCCAGATTCTGAACTCTTATGGGTCTGTGTTAATGGTGGAATGTGAGACTCCGTTATGTTGAGGAGGAAAAGCAGCGTGCTTTTCCCTCTCCTGAACAGAGCTTTCATGGCTTGCTTAACCCGTAACGATCCCTTCTTGAAGCAATTCCATGGGTTGCCCGGACGGAGAAACTCATTTGATGGCTTCAATGTCGGCGCCAGGATCAATAGAAGCGCTGGAATGACGTTAACGCTCCGGAGTTGCTTCCACGATTCTCGGCGACCCTCTGATCAGAAGGCTCGGGCGTTTGCCCCGCAGTTGGCCCGTGATTTGGAGGTTGGCGCCAGCTTTAGTGAGGCGGACAAGGACGCCAGGTTAGCGCCGAATGGTCAGGGCGGTGTGTTTCATAGAGGGAAACCCATTTGCTTCCCTGACGTCTCACCGAAAATCGTGGTTGCTGTTGATGTGGATGAAGGTTCGTGTCCCTTCTCTTTGTGATTCTGCTAGTTTCTTTATGGTAAAGTCACTTGTCGGAGGTATTTTTCCTGTCTCAATTGTCATTGATCTAGAAGATTTTCTTGGGGTCCGAGGCTGAGAGGAAATGGTGATCTTTGCTCTTTGATTATTGTTAATGGGTGGTTGATTTATTTTCTGTTGCTGTTAACTCTGATTTAAAAGTCGTTACTTTGTTGGCTAGTGTTCGGTCTGATATTCACCTACATCGCTGCGTTTATGCTGTTCTTATCTGAACCTTTTTTTTTTCTTTTCTGGTGAACAGTACTAGGAAACTTTGTCTCAGCTTTAAACAGATTTATTGCTGATCGGTACTCCTCGATCCATTCCGTCTCTGAGTACCATGTCTATGAGTTTTTCAAGGTATAGATTGATGGTTTTTTTCTATGCTTCAAATCTATAATGTTTGTGAGAGCGTATTCTGACTGCAGTTTCTAATGGGCAACAATTCTATTAACCAAGTACCAGAACAGGGAGAAAGGGGTGATTTTGGGAATTTATGAGAGAAACCGTAGTGGCACTGTTATTATTATCATTGTCATCACCCCCATCCTTATTCCCACTGTTGTGGTGGCATGATTATTTTCTGTCATAGGCTTTTGCCCGGCCTTAAATAGAGCTATATACTTATCAGAACTGCTGTAGACTGACTTAACTATTTCTGCTAATGGTTATGTATTAGCAGTTTACATTTCCTTGAAATAAAATCCATGTCAAGCAAAGGTGCTGGTGAGTGTTCTGGGGGGTTCATGTGTCCTGTAGTTTTGGTATCATATTTTGTTTTTGTTTTCTTTCTTCTTTTTTTTTTTTTTTTTTTTTGGGCGGGGTGTGCTTGGGAGGGAGGTCAATGTGAGAGTGAGACATTGAACTGTGGACTTCCTGATAACAAAAACAAGCCTTAACCCCTAGGCCAAGGCTTTCTCTTGTTGGATCTCATTTTTAATATAACTCTATGTTCATCCATTCAATTATTGGTTAAAATTCTCAATCTTTTAAATGAACTCTGATGCATAGTGTATTTTATACAGATATGGAACTGTTCTCGCGATGAAGGTAACGTTCAATTTGTTTGCTATTTTCCACTAGTGTCATAGGATTTGCTTTGAACTGAACTTTGGTTGTCTGTTACTACAGCTGATATTCGTGTCCATGAGTTCTTCAAGACGCCATATTTCAAGAATGGTATCCACCCACTGCCAGGTGCTCAGAAGGCTATTTTTGAGCTGTCCAGATTTTGTGACCTAGTGGTGGTAACGTATGTATGCTTCGAGTTTCTTCTTCCCATTATGTTTTGGCTTTAGAATAAGCTCAGCTGTGCGGAGAACTGTGCATTAAATAGGTCTCGGCAGAATGTAATTAAAGACCATACAATTGAGTGGATAGAGAAGCATTATCCAGGCTTATTCCAGGAGATTCACTTCGGCAACCATTTTGCTCTAGATGGTGAATCTAAGCCCAAGTCAGAAATATGCAGGTAAACTGACAACGCCCTTGCTGAAAAGGAAACTTTGCTTCTTTTCCCTGATGAGCAAGTAACATGCTGATCACCAGTCTACTTGATTTGGTCATTACTTATTATATATACTTCTTTAGATCTTTTATTTATGTTTCAAGCAGGTCATTAGGAGCTAAGATTCTCATCGATGACAACCCGAGGTATGCTCTTGAGTGTGCAAAAGTTGGAATTAGGGTTCTTCTTTTTGATTATGAGAACTCGTATCCATGGTGCAAGACCGAGTCTGTAGATCGTCATCCACTAGTGACCAAAGTCCACAACTGGGAAGAGGTAGAGCGAGAATTGGTGTCTCCTGGACTATCTCCTTACACTGATACTGCCGTTTCATCTAGTTGACTTGACCGTGATTCTTTCACTAAGAATGTTGGAAGAGTAATGAACCCGTGTAGACATGTTATGGTCTGGTTGAAGCATCCTCAGCTATGCATTGTCAGAGAAGTAGCCTGAAGTGATTTAAGATCAGATGAGATGATAACTTCCTTCATGATGGAAGATTAGAGTCTCTAGTTCAAAGTTTCACTTTGCGCTCTCAAATGCTGTAGTGTCATCTCTTGATGATTAGAGGATTACTGAACCTTGATCGCCATGATCACTGGTGATCAGGGACCACCCTTGTACTCTCGTCTTCACCATGGCTAGAGAGGCCTCGAAACTGCAATGAAAAGATATAGTAATTTCCAGTATTTGTTCTCCTCTCAGAGCGATTGAACGAAGTAATTTCACAATTTATGTACTACTAGAAAAATCGGTTTTAGGTTCATACAAGCTACTGAACTGATATTTACAAATTGCTCAGAGATGGATCGCAATGCTTAATCTTTTGTGCTGTGTTTCTCATAGCACTACCATCTGGACTGATCATGCAGTTGCACTATCTCCAATCAGAAACATAGTGTTTTGGAATTCACAATTCCTTGTATGCACCCAAAAAGAATCATGTGCGCTCGCTCTTTTCCATCAATTTAATACCATAAGCTTCTAGTATATCCAGAGCTGCCAGAAAACAACAATGTGATTAACATCTCAAGTGTCCCAGCAACTGCATGCAAACTTAAGTAGAGGCAGATTAACTCAGTATGGAAGAACACGTTCTACAAAAAAGATCCTGGATATTTTATGCTTAGAAGACAACTTGCTGATCACTTAAAATAATTAGTCTGTATTTTGCAACTGTTATGCTAAAAAGGTGATTTGATGCAGTCAAGAGACCTGAAAAAACTGTTATTACCTGGAACATATACCTCAGGTTCAATGGGCCTTAAGACTCCTCGTGTCCTGATCTTGTTGACAAGCAGAAGCTGTGGTAACAGCAGGAATATTAGATTTGGACAAATTGCAGTATCATGAGCAAAATAAGATGTATTAGAATTACCAGAGCCCCAATTGCTGCCGGAATACCAACAGTAAGAGCCATGGCAGAGACCATTCTTCCATTCTTATTCCTCCCGTATTCCAATAAAGTGGCCCTGTGGTTCTCCGTACAATGGCTATCAGCGAACTCCACCTCAACCTCATGATGCAGCAGCACCATGTCCTGAAAATTTAAGTAATACTGAATTATCCTTTACACTATAAACATGCTTTAATTGAACATAGAACTTGGTGCAGGGATCACAGAACATGAAGAAAGGCCGAGCAATTTTTTATTAAGTCCAAGTAGACAATTTTAAATTTGTTGCTTAATGTTAAGTGCAGAATGCATTAAGCCAGATTCAGGAAAATGCTATGTTATTTTTGAGCTGTGTAAGTTGCTTTCAGATCATTTCCTGCTCCGAATCTTCGATCATTTTTCTTTCACTGACAATATAATTAGCCCAGCAGGCATTCCAGGTTACCAATGGCTTGCCAAGCTTACAATATAGTTGCACTTCCAGATAATGAACATACCTCTTCAGTGCTCGAGTATGCTAGCCTTTCTTCCATCCGGAGACAGGTAACAGCGAACGGACTTTTGCAGGAAGCAGGAATTTCTGTCTGGTCATGAAGCCCCAAAAAGCTAGACAGAACATTTGATCAGATCACGAGTTTTCTTTGAGAACAAGAAGAAAGTGACTCAATTGGTGTCTGAGTACTGCAATCTGCAATACTTTTTGACTTTGGTGGCTCAAAGATGCTTACATGATTGTTTTGGCAGTCTTGACTGCACTTTCTTCCTCCTTGCAGTGCCCAAGCATCAAGATAGTCTTAGATAACTCTTTCTCCCCAATCAGAATATTGCTGTCAATTTTGAGCAGTTGACACAAGAAACCTCTGAAGGTGGGTCTTGTGCCTGGCTCAAGAAGTGGATGAGCTTCAGCATCAAAAAGACCAATTTTTGCAAGTGTTCCCATTATTGAACTAAATCCTGAGCACAAGTCCAAGGAACTAAACAATGAGAAGTTTGAACTAATTTAACTCATCAATAACAAGTGTATGAAAAAAATAAAGGAAAAATTGCATTCAAATTTGTAAAGAACATCTTGATTTATTTATGGCTGTCAAAGCTAGTAAACCTTCGTAGCGAAGAGTTCCACGAAATATGGTTGATGCTTCATGTTCTATTCCATATATATTGCCATATATCAATGAATTGCGATTGGGAAGGCACTCCAACGCAAAAGCTGGAAGGTCTGGTATCCGGAATCTCACTGCTGAATCATAAAGATCCTCTCCTGCAAAATGGTAATATGCAAACTTCAATGTTAGTGATACAGGCTGCATATCTTGGAATTCTATCATTCTTTTTCTGGCTTGTGCACATTACCATTTACATTTACTGTGTTTCCTTGTGATCTATAGGTCGCAGGATTACGACCAGCTCGAATTGCTCCTGCTGGATTCCAACTGAAAAAGAACCATTGTGTCACCAGTTAGTAGCTTTAGAGCTGAAAGTTTAGAAATAATTTTCAAACAGTATGACTCGAGACATACCTAAACTTGTATGCTAATGGGTTATTTGCAGCTGCTGGAGATGGTAATCCTCCACAGTAAGAAGTGAAGGACTTTATTTTTCCTTTTCTAGAATGTATTTGATGGATCATTTTCATTGCCATCATATGATCTGAAGCATATAGTATGTAGGTCAATAACAGTGAATTATGAATAAATCCAAAGTACAATGATCTGATGATGCAGAAATATCAAGTTCTTATGTAGGTTGACCACAAATTACCTATTCCAGGGTCCAACCCCATCTCACCAAGAATAGTTATGCCAGCATTCTTGGCCTTTTCACCAAACTTAGACATGGAATCATCAATATAGCTGGCAGTAACAAGATGCTTCTTGAGCTGCATCAAAGGATAGTTATATATTCTTGTATTAGGGAATGAAGTGATTAAACATACTTGTTTATCAGTAAACAGTTCAGCCATGTGTTTCGAGAAATATAAGTTGATTTCAAAATCGTATATAGTCAAATTATGCAGTTTAAGCTGGATATGAATTAAGAATCCAGATTTAGATTAGTTGCTGGGATTAATCTTTTGTTTCAATGACAAGAATATTCACTGCAGAAGTGAGAGAAGAGGAGAAAGAGATACCTCAATGCAGGCATTTGCTATGGCAATATGGCAACTAGCAGGCAACAAGCTTATGACAACTTTAACCTGCATGTTGCCAAAATAAAGCGGTCACAATGTTGATCTACTCAAATGAATGAACTTCATCCGAAAAATTCATTTAATGTTATGCAGTAAGTCTGAATGTAGGATGAAGTACCGGTTCTATGTCCTACAGCAAGTGGTCACAGACAATGAGATTGAAACAAAAGTTCAACATATCCAAAATTTTACTTCAAGAAGGCCTCACCTGTGAAATATACTTGTAGAGACTTTGATGATCTGCTACATCTAGTTGAACCGCCTCTGCATTTGGAATTCCTTCTACGATCTATGATAGCCATGGTCAGCTTTTCCAAAAATTTTTTTTGTCTAAACCAATAATTTGTTGATGCAAAAGCTCTGAAAAGATCTAACATGACAGGGTTTCAGATCAACTCTTACCTCTTCTGCATCTTTGAGGTATAGAGATGCAACAACAACATGGACACTGTTGTGTTCTTCGAAACTGGCTTCAAGGCTTGCTTTATAACATTGACTGGAATGGTTGCTTCCGATTGATGCTAACAGCTCGGCTGCTGGCTGACAAACCCTACCAGCACCAAGAATAAGAACTGCCACCTCAGTTTTCATGTTCTCTTCGTTCTTGGCTACACTGTTCTGGTTCTTACCTACTGTGAGGGCAATCTTATCTGTTCCTTGAATCAATATTTCGTTACTGCCATCTGATTTAGCTATTGAAGTCAGAGAATCGATGATCTGGTCTAGGACTGCCTTATCATCAGCACCAACCTGTGCAAAGGAAAGATATCATTTTTCTTTTGAACTTCCTCAGCTTGCTATTGCGCGCAATACTTAATACTATAATAAAGGGAGTCCTACTCAGTGGCTTGAGTCACTTTCTTGGGTGGAGCATCAGGCACATGGACCTTCATTGGTGATCAAATTCCTGAATTCTAGATAGATCATAAAGGGTTGTTGTTCTATTATTGGATCGAGGTACATCTGATGTTGAAATGTTTTGGACTCTTATTATGAAGAGGCTGTTTCTTATTGGATCCATCTGGTTGGTTCTAAATTATTTTTGCTTCCAGTGAATAAAAAATTCTTGGCTTTTCTTTCAATTAGTTATCTGCCCAAGCTTCAAGACCAAACTGTGAACACTGATAAGCCTAGATTTGCATCCATCAGGGTGATATTCATGAACCTACCTCAAGTTCTGAGTATGACAGGGCATCTGCGCTCTGGCCTACTTGGCACTTGACCAAGTGGAAGGACCCACCAGCAGCTTCAATTTTATCCAAAGCCTCATTTATCAGAAACTGATCAAACAAGTGACCACTCAAAGATACCTGAAAATAATACCAGGGGTTATCATCAAGACTAATTCCAAAATTTATTTAGTCCGTTACTCTGTTCCAGCAGAATGCTGTAAATAGTTTCTTGAAAAAAACCTACCAATATGTTGAATTTCCTCTTATGAGAGTGGCCAGTAGCAGCACCATTTGTCATATCTCTGCAAATCAAGAAATGGGAAAGTCAAGCCACCAACACCCAGTGCCTTGAAACTTAAGGTGTAAAAATAATTCTCAGGATTCATGATCCTTCTATACCAGGCATAAATCACACATCTATGAAAATGAAACAAGTATTATAGGCAGTTAAAACTTGAAAACTTACTCTTCATCAGAATCACGCATACGCGGGATATATTCATATAAGTGGGTAAGAGCTCCCCCATGGGCAATGCAGGCTCTCCTCAAGTGAGCCGGTAAGTTTGTTATGTCTGTTGTTGAAGCCAAATTTCCAATAAACTTTGATAGAATGTTTCCAAAGTGCTGAGAAGCCTGTTTATTATTTTTAAAAAAAAAAATAAAAGCCAGTTTATTAGTCACTCAGTTAAAATCACATAGAACACTGAAGATGATGAAAAATTGCTAATTTATGACAGAAGAAAAGAATATTGTTGATGCACCTCTTTTGCAAACTCTGTGGGAAGAATATCCACTGCCTGACAAATGATACCATTGCCATCCATGTCATGATGGTAAGAGTTGTTAAGGGGATCATATCTGAAACCACAACATCAGTATATGTATATAAGCATAAAGCAAGCTTGTAGTAAAAATAACCAAGAGAATCTATGTTCTCTTTTGCAGATGGTGACAACTGACAATACCTGAAGAAAGGAAAATCTATAGATGTGGTCTGGTTCACAAACTCTATGGAGCCCCCTATATCGCAAGTTATATCAGAGATTCCCACTAGTGGGCACCCTTTCTTTGACAGATCATGAAATTGCTGTGTGGTCAGCAACTGTGGAAACCGTTTTTCCCAGTACATACAATTGACTGCCACAAATAAGCAATGAAAATGAAATGAACAAACTCTTGTGCGACCGAGTTGAGATTGGTTTAAGAACACTGGATGTTTAGCTCAATAATCTTGGAAAATCAATAAACTAAAGCATCCAGCCTTGAGGACTACAGGGTTCAAGAAATTTGCTTTCTGAAAAAGCTTTCACCTACCGATTACAGATGCATATGGGGCTATCCTTTCATGGAAAACAGAAGTATAATGATCTGGATGTGCATAATAATCTGCCTGAAATTGAAAAGGGGGAAATAAAAGGAAAAGGACACATACTTAGCAAGCTTTCCACGGTACAGCTACTTCAAGCCTCATAGACTGGCTTGGGAGGCCAAATTAATGGAAAATAAGTACTGTTCTGCCATACCAGACTGGTATAACAGAAATGATCATGAACATGAAATGCATGCTAAGCAGTGTGATGAATAAAAGAGAATGAATGACATTTAAATTAAAAAGAAAAAAAAAACTACAAGTGGGAATTTGGTATACCTTCTCAAATGCTTTTGTTGGATCAGTCAGTTCAACCATGTCCTGACAAGTCGTAACACAACCATAAACTTGAAAGACTCGCTTTGATGAGCTTGAATATTGGGTGAGATCTCTGTCCTGATAAGAATGCAAAATGTTGGCAAGTCGACAAGCAAATCATCTGAGATAATAAGTTCTTCTTAAATTGACACATATAATATAATTACATGGAATACGAATCATGTCTCCAATGGAACCATGAAGAGTAGTAACACAGATATAAAAGCTTCACGAATCATTTAGAACAAAACTGTGACCAAATGCCTGAAGTGTAATGTGCTGTGTCTGGTACGAATATAACAGCCATGTTGGGACAACTATTTTCCTCCATGCTTGCTAACTTGGTAAAAGAATTATTTGCCTTGGAGGAAGAGGCAACTAACCTTAGCAAACAGTTCAGGAAGCCTGCTTGGTTCGATGATAGTGTGAGGAAGAAGCTTAAAGATCTCCTGGGCGCCATGGGAAACTACAGATGTATAGAGAATACAGGGCAAAATATAAAAATGTGCCCAAGGAATTTGGAGAGTCACATTATTGAGTTCGCAGATTAACATGCTATTAATGGTTAAGAAAGAAAGGAACGTGCAAAGCCACAGTACCATTTCCTGAACCAGTGAATACAAAGACTAGAGGACAGATTCCTGATGGCAAGCCCATTGTTGCAATCTCTTCACCCACAGAGATCACTGCAGCTTTTGCAGCAGCCAAGGAAGGATACATGTATGATGCTCCTAGAGAGAGGAAAGGAGTGGAATACCCCAGACTTAAATAGCCTGAATTTGTTTGCGAAATTCAGAGTACGGGAAAAAAACTTGTTAGACTCAAAGTTCAACCAGACATTCCAATTTAGAAACATCAGGAAACCAGTTTAAGGGTTATGAATCATACGCTGTCCCAACCCATGCAAGAAGTCAATCACTCCAGCTCTTCCAGCGAATTTCCCAAAAGCAAGTAACCTTTTCCCATGGTCCCCAACAATAAGCTCGTAGTCATACAACGACACTCGTTCTGCTAAGATCTACAACTCTCATCGAAAATTCATGTATGTCACAAAATTTCATAACATAAATGAATGAATTCTATTTAGAGAAAAAGAAGTACCTTGTCTAACAAGGGCATGTTCTCCTTCTGAGCCTTGTGCGTGTGTGAAAAGAAAGCATAAGCTCTGTCAGGAAGAATCATGTCCAACTGCGACAAACACATACACCCCATCAGTACTTTAGCGTTTCCTGATTAAGCCGTGATCTCGTAAACATAAACCAAACAAGTAATCGAGGACCTTCGGTTGTTTGATCCCAACGATGAGACCACATTCAGACAAGTCCTCAGAAATTTCGCAGCCTACATCCTCATACAGGGCATCATGATGGATACGCTTGGTGGATGGCTGCACAATTATCCGCGCAACTCCGGTTTTCTCCTTCCCACAGTTAAGCAGCCTTGCACAGTGTGAGGGTGTTAAAGGAGCCCTTCTCTCCCACTTGTTCACGGATTCAGCAAGAATTCCCACTACTCCATTCCCTAACATCTTCGCTTCTTGACTACGCCGTGTCCTTTTTCTCAAGTTAGGTTCACCGTCAATTTATCCTAATATGTCCTAAAAATTATTGCCGCCTCATTAGTAACTACTGAAATTGAAGGACGAGAAATCTTTTCAAAAGAAGAAGAAACAGCTAGCCTACATGCATGAACCGAAACCCAGGAAATCAAAGTTGAAGTACTAAAATATGACCGAATCATATGACGATCAAAGTGCAAAAAACAAAGAATTCCAGCGACGCTTTCATGCAGGAAAACTGGGTGAGTGAAGAGTCGCTATCATTACAAACCAAATCAGCGACCAGCTGATGTAAACAAAACTAACCCAGAAACGCGTTGGTTTATCTCAAAAAATACAAAATGAAATGGCAGCAAAAATCGATCTACATTCTACAAACCAGAGTGAGAATGTACTCTCTGCAGAACAGATGATCGTGGAAGGAAACAGAGCAGAGAAGTCAGAAGGATCTGAATTGAGGATTGAACATGAGGAGAAAATGAAGAGCAAGCTTCACCTTTTCGACACGTGATTGGCCTGCATGTAGTGTAGACGGGTGATCAATCGACGAAGCGTCGTGACTCATCATATCACAGATGATCTGATACGTAGCAGGTTCATGGAGTCGTTGTCAAGAAATGTGAACGACGATAAGGATCTGACGTTGGGAAAGTTGGGGCCCACGTAAGAGCCCATCGCTGCTGAGCCACGTGTATAGTACGTACGGTGGGACCCGCAATTAACCCTTTTCGCTGTCTGGCGTTGCCTGCCTGTCGGGACAAGCAAAGCCGTTCCAAGGCTGGACGGAAGCACCACTTTACTCCGGCGAAAGTCCACTTTTTAGTCCTAAAAGTTTTCCAACTTTTTCTATTTCAGTCCCATAATTTTATGAACTCTTTTTCACAAACAGTACATTATGGGGACTGCAGAGAATGATTCATGTGCTCCTATATTATCTTGTTTCCCAGCATGAAGAACAGCGCATGACCCTAAAACTTTGTTCACAAAAACAACGAATAGAAAGAAAATTGAATCGCATGATAGAGATTGAGGATGTGGATTTAGGGTTTATCTGACCTATCTGCATATATGTATGCATGTGTGTGTATAACATATTAATATTAGTCATGCAATGAACATAATAATATAATTGATAAATTATATGTAATTAGGAATAAGTAAGAGTTGGTTTAATAGATAAAGTATAATGAATGTTTCTAACAGTAATAAATGTCTAGCTGAACATTGCATGGTTGAGTTCATGTATCATTGGATATTGCATGGTGTAATAAATTTATGATTGTGGAACTGTGGCATGTGTATAGGTTTTACCCGACCCAATACATTTAAGAATGGATAGGCTATGAATGTAAAAACTGTCAATTCAATGAGCGGATGATTTAATAAAATTGTGATTGTGGAACTGTGACATGTGGATGAGTTTTACCTGACTCAATTCGTCTAAAAATACGCAGCACATAAATGTAAAAATTATTCACCCCGACGAGTGATAGATAGGATGTTGTTAAGGCATCTAACATAGTGGGTAGGATGTGGAAATATCCTCATACGAGCCAAATCTGACATATCGACATCTCTATTAAGTGTAGAAAATGGAGGTATTCTTCCATTAATCAAGATCTTCCCGCTTGATCTAATTAATAGTTTGACGGATTAATATAGAAAAGTTGGAAAGTATTTAGATGTATAACTGATCATTCTCCTTTTATTCAAGAAAGTGGTAAAGCACATTATTGGATTAAATTTCTACAAGGTTAGAATTCTTGTTCGTAGAGGTGTTCGTTGGGCTGACTCGATCTGGGATTGGGTCTGGAGGATATGGGCATGACCCAGGTGTAGGCATGGCGGGCCTGGGCTACACTTAAGCCCTTTTTTTTAATATATTTTATTTTATTTTTTTATTTTTTAAAATTTGATTTTCACATGAATTATTGAAGAATAATTAATTTAAGAGTAAAGCACCACAGTCGATGCAAATTTTATTAATTTTAAAGCCAAACGACACTTAAATAAGTTGGAATGGGCCTTATATGAGTTAATGATAAAGCGTTCCAAAAACTTAAACATAAAAGACAACTTAAGATTTATGCTTAACAGCATAATTAGATTGAATACAAACTAAGAATATAATGAGCAAACCTAAGATCTAAGCATCTACCTCGTCAAAGTTTTCATCGCTGGAACTCTTGTAGTCTTGCATTCGTAATGTAGCAAGACCCTAATCACGGTTGCAGATACAAACCTCAACTGCATCCAGTGACAACCTTATTCAACTTTCCAAAGTTACATGTTTTCCGACATTGAAAGCTGACTCAGATGTAACGGTTGAGACAGAAACAACTAGAACTTTCGTAGCAATGATGGAGAATATAGAAAATTTGTTGCTTCTTGCTTCCACCATTCCAAGATATCGGTTTCATTATTCTCCCAAACCAAGTTTAGGTATGCGTCCACTTCATTAAGACCATAGCTGCAAACCAGGGCCGTTTAAGGAGTTGTTCAGCCGGATTGAATGCTGATAAGACTAACAATGATGAACACCTGACGATAGAGGAAGTAGTATTCCCTACCTTATCCTTATACTAGTCGGTATAAATATTAAATAACTTCCACAAGTGCTCCTTAAGAGTGGCATTTATAGCATGAACATAAATGTACAATATTTTTAAGAAACTATAATAACCCTCAAGTAGATGTTGTATGCCCGTAATTTTGACAGTCAGCTCTAGTGTAGCTGAAAGTAAATAGATGAAGGGTATATAAGTGAAATATAAAATTCATTTGTCTTTCATGGCCTTGATCATGTCTTTTAAAAACTCGTCATCTTTATATTGGTTTAAAACTCATGCAATATTAACCAAATACATTAAAACTTTGTAAGATATAAGATAGTATATACCGAAGCCAAAAACGATGGCCTCATAAAAATATCGTAGCACAACGGCTACTTTTGACAGTTTATCCTACATTTCTTATTTCAAAATTATTTTCTTTTATCACATCTATAAAACATGTCAAATGTGCAACAAATGACATTACATCCATCAATATCTCGTAAGTAGAGTTCCATCAAGTGGGCCAGTTAAGTTTAAAATGTTTTCAGCTAAACTAAGTCTACTAACTCTTTAGTAACTTTGAGTTTTAACTTCAAATAATGGATTGCCCACCAAATAAGAGTAATTTCAATGCTCAAAACTTGAAGACTTTTTAGGAGAGCTAAGTTTATAATATGACAAACATATCTAATATGACAAAATGCAGTGTCCCTAACAGGTTCCAATCATTCTATTAATGTCTTAGCTGGGACCTTGTTATTAGATGCATTGTCAAATATTATGCTAAAAATCTTGTTATGACAAAAAAATTCTTTAAATGTTTTAGAAATAACTTCAAATATGTTCCAACTAGTATGATCAACCTTCATCCATTTAAATGCAATGATAAGTTTTTGAACAACCCAACTATTATCAATCTAATGTGTAGTGACCCAATAATAATCTTGTCCTGGTGATGAAGTCTAAATGTCACTAGTGAATGAAGCAGAATGATCAACAGTAGAAAAGTATACGTGCAGATTTGATTTACCGACTTTATAAATTTTAAATACCTCTCCCTTAGTAGTACTTCTAGATGTCTTTTTAAAAGTCAAGTTTAATTGTGATTTAATCCAATTTAATCCTATCTTCAACTTGTCCAAATAGTTTATCAGTCAACATCATCCATCCCACAATGCCTTGTCTACAATTTTGCTAGTTAAATTTAAAAATACTTGAATCAGTAACAATAATCCCTAATCGTGTTTGTCATCCGGTACTAGCAGCTGTAGCCGGGCAAATATTTGGATGTTTATGTTTCATATGTCGTTTGAGTATTCCCATGTCAGAGTTCTTCTTTTGCACAAGCTTATTTTTGCAATATTTGTATTTTGCAAACCTCGCTTCGTTGCCATCACCATCCTTCTCGAAGACTTGGTCGAAATGCTCATAAACCCATGTGGTAAGCCTCCATGATTTTTCTTGTGTTTCAACTTTAGGCATTTGACTCATCGGAGTAGGTTATAAGCGATCTCCTCCACCAACATTCTATGCTGCAATGGCCTCGGCCTTTTCAACGTCATCGTTGGAACATTGATCGTCAAGCCTCAAGTCATCTTAAGTCATGTCGAATTGCTCTTCGTCGTCAATTTGTTGAATGTGGACCCCACGGCTCGTCGATTAGGAGATGTAATAGAAAATGACTTTAAGCCGATGAGGGATGAAGAGCCAAAGACATTTCTCTTTCCCTTGGATGACATTTGTGTAAGAATAAATTGAGAAAATGAAGAAATTTAGAAGTAATTAAAGAAAGATTAAGAAAATAGTAAGGAAATAAGCTTGAGAGCTTGAAGAAATTGAGAGAATGTGTCAAAAGAGGAGGAGAGATTGTTGATATTAGTATAAAGAAATTGTGGAAATGCCTTATAATTTATGAGGGGAAAGCCTTTTCTTTTTTGGACCAAAAAGCCCTTACAATATAGTTGTTAGGAAGAGTAGAAATGTAAATTTTGGGTCCAAAACAATGCTGCAAGTCATTGGAAAGATTTATTGGGACCGGTTCGGCTAGCCTTAGGCTAAGCACGGTCTGGTCTCGAGTTAGCAGGTCGAGCCGTGCTGGGCCCAATTCTAATTTGGGTTATGCTGGGTTCACAACTTCACATAAGCCATCCTCTTCCTTAAAGCCCATAACCGCCCCTTACTCATCGTGCCTTATCGGGGCCTGTGCTGAGCTAGGCTTTGACTGATCGCGTGTTGGGTTTAACCAGGGTCTGTCCCAAGCTAAACCGGGCCGAACTCGCCCTGATGAACACCTATACTTGTTAGTAATGTGTCATTATTGATCATTTAAATTTCTAATGAGCTTTGTATAAGTAATGTTATATGGGAAATTTAAGTATTCATAATCATTACATATGAATCAAAATTTGCCAAAAATAATCTAACTATCCACATCTAGCATTTCTTAAAGAGCGAGAAACCTAGTTTTTTGTTTTTTTTTTGTTTTTACAGAAGAATCAATGCATATATAAATTAATTCAAGCTCAACGGAGATAACAACCAATCCTGGTAAGAATGGAACTAAAGGGGGGTAGTATGACCAAGTTGTTATAGCCCTTCTAGTGGGAAGCACAATTGAGGAAGGTAAAGTGTTTTAAATTAAGTTTAGAACCTTAATTCAAGTTTACATAGCAAGAATAGAGAAGTTTAGCAAAGTTCACTAAGTTTCAAGAAGAATAAAGCACTGAACGGAGTTCAGGGGCAAAATGGTAATTTTGCATCCTGAATAGCCGGGACGAGTCCTGAGTGTTTTAAAATGAATTTTTAGAACTTAACTTTCAACTTTAACTCAAACTTGAAAAATAAACAAGAATTTAATCAAGAATTACTAAGTTACAAAGATGGGGGACTTAATTGTAACAAGCTTAATACTTTGAGGTTTTTTTGGGTTAAGTGAGGGTTTAAGAAGGGGAAAGTGGACTATGGCTGCCATAATCCCGTTTCCAGCCTTCTCACCCTTATTTTGCTCTCAATTTAAGCTTGGAATCAAGAGTTTTTTGTGCCAAGAGGAGTAATTCAAAGTATATAAGTTTGGAGGAGTGCATTTCAAGCTTAAAACCATGTTTTTGAAGCTTGGAAGGGCGTTTTCCTACTTCACCTATTTTTGAACAAGGTGAGCAAAGTGTTCTTGATTGAATTCATGCTATTTACTTGGTTTGGAGCTTGGGTTTTAGTTAGAGAGTGAAGTTTTGATGGTTTGTGCTTTGTTTTTGGATTGAAACTTGTGTAGAACTTTGGGAGCTTGGTTGAACGAAAAGGGGATTGATTCTCGCTTGTTACTTAGAGTTAAGGTAAGGGAGATATGTTTTTAAGTTCATTGAATGCCATTAGCTTGAGTTTGCTTGAAGAATTCAAGTAGTTTAGGTTATGGCATTAGGCAAACATTTTGGTTGAATTGTGGTGGACTAGAGGATTTTGAAGGATTGGATTGATGTTTCTAGACATCATAGCTTAGCTTTTGATAGTTGGTTATGTTCTATGCAACATGTACTATGTGTGTATGAAATTTGGAGGCATTCCATGCATGTTTGGTATGTGTAGGAATCATCCAAAGTTCATAGCAGCAAAATGCGCCAATTTCTGCATTTCTACAGATTGGCGACGCGTCGCCATTTATAAGTCGAAAACCAGTGACATGTCGCCAATCCGAAAAACTGTCTTAGAACGTTGACAACTGTGGCGACGCGTCGCCAAGACAGCATTTGACACCCGGTTTTGTTTTCAGCATAACTTTTTGCTCGGGTGTCTGATTGAGGTGATTCAAGATTCCACGCGAAGCTAAGAGGGAGTACTATCACCTCAATGTTTTAAAAACACTTAAAATGTCCCAGTTTTAGATTTATATTAACTCAAAGTGAAGGCAAGTTTTAAGGAAACTATGTTTCAAATGAACATAATTAACTACCACTAGCTCAAGTGAGAGGTTTAAAACCCTTGTCGGCCTAGCTGTGCCGTAGCCATGAGGTCACAAGGTGAAACCTTGTTCACCTAGTCTACATCAAAGAGGCTCTGCGGCCTAGTCTACAAGTCCCACCACAATTCCTCTGCATAATGGCTATGGGAAGGCTACATGATTACATTCGGCTTGCTAGGAGCGGGTTAGTGATCAAAACTCGCTAGGCGCGAAGTGATGCTCCGTGAGGAAGACTACTTGAGGAGAGGTCTTTTGGCCTAATTATATGTGCATATACTAGAACCCTCGTGCTGTGTAAGCTCGCAGCAAGAGTCCTAGTATTTTCCTGTAGGTACATTGAAGATCCCTTACTGAGAATTGTTGAATTCTTACTCCCTGGTTTTGTTATGCAGAGACGGAAGTTGCTGGACCGGATAATCGTTGAGGATTATCTCGTTAGTACTCTTTTGTGTATACAGGTATGACAGTTGAGAATCCTTGTGATTCTAGTCTACATAAGCGCTTAGTTGGCTTGTTGGTCAAGTAACAGTACTAACTAGTATCTTTCTTTGGCTGCAGAGCCTAGTAGCACTTGGTAAAGGACTTTTGAGACTCGCCACTGGGATGTGTATCCAAGGTGGGGGTTAGGCTAAAGAGATCACAGTAAATGCTTGTATTTATATAGTATTTTAGTTGTCTCCATAGTCTATGTTATGAGGGGTCCTCGACTCTAGGATTGCTCTTGGGTGAGGGCATTAGTTTACTTTATGTATGAATGGTCTCACGAGTTGTTATGTGTAGTAAACTCACACAAATGTTGATTTTATATGCTTTGGCTATTTGTATTTATTTTGTGTAAAAAATTACTCGGCCGAGTTAATGTTTTATGGTTTTAATAAACCAAGTCAAAGCATGAAGAACATGCATATTGCATATTCTAGGATAATCAACTAGTATCATGGGATTTAATCTGCACACATACACAACTAGCTAATTGCAATCCACCGTGAGACCAGCTCTCACAGGGCTTCCTGGGCAGGGGCACGGGCGGTCGTGTCACAAGTCCCCCCTAAAATTATAAAATATCAATAATTTCTTTTATAAGTAAAAGGTAAATGTATTTTGGACATTCTTTAAAATTGGTCATATTTCCTTGTAGGGATTATATTTTAGAAAAATATTTATTTTGGCCTTTCTTTTTATAAAAAACTTGGATTCACCTTTGAGTCCCCGGACACTACTCCCCAAAGTTACTCTCCCTAAAACATGAAGATCTCTACAGGCAAAAGTATGTGCAACCCCGTTAGTTGAATGTCTAGCAAAAAGCAAACATGACTAAACAACAGAACCTAAAATATGACTTTCATAACAATAGTCCTAAAGTAAAACATGGACGAGGAAAATCCCTTTTGTACTTCTGAAATGAGGCACAAAGAATTAGATTCCAAAACTATTGAAAACAAACCACTTTTATAAGCTTTATTCAGCCCCCAAACAATCACAAGGGTCTCCAAAAACTGTGCATCGCCACCTGAGTAGTTAAAATTGCATATGACTATAAACTTTACCGTCACATGCTTATTTCTGGCTACCACCCCCACATTGCCTCTCCTCTCCTTAATGTCCAAACAACATCAATGTTTACGTTGTAGCTTCCCTTCCCATTTAGATGCCTTTCATCTTAAGCCTGAAAAAAGTCCAACTAGAACAAGTACTCATTGCACACCAACTTGCTCCTAATTCGCTATCCATGACTTAATAGACATAAACACCTTGTTTAGATGCTGGCAAACTTGTTCATGGACAACTTTAAATCCTAAATCCTAAACTTTAAACTTTATATTTAAAAATTACATGATGTAATTATACATATAAGCAGCTATAATTGCATGAATATGCATATATTTGTAATAAATATAAAAAAATATTTGTGTTGTTATAAATATACATAGTTATCTGGTAACATGAAAGTGATACAAAAAAAAATGTACGTCCTTCATCATAAATTTTAAGAGTTATTTTCTATTTTGTAATGCCTTGAAAAATAATGAACCATTTTCTTAAAGAGTCAATAATTTTTCATTTAATTTCCTATCTTGCCTCATCAAAAAGTTAATTTTTGACATTCAATAAATGCTTTTCTAAGGATAAATTTTAGAAATATGTTAAAAGTTAAAATTTACATAAAACTATATAAAAAAAATAAATGAGTCATGAAATTTTGATGAAGGAAGTATCAATTTGTATAAACAATTATTTATGATTATATTATCATCTATATATAATTGTATGCACCCTCTATCTTTCTCGTTTTTCTTTCTTCTAGTGAGTAAAAGATAGGAAAATTTTTAAAAAACCTTATCAGGTTTAATAAATCTTTCACTTACCCTCTTCTATAATAGTGAGAATTAAAAATGTCATTTCCTTGTCTTCTTAGATGGGCTGAATTGAATAATGCGCCATAAAAGGTAGCAACACTTTGCTAAATTAACTAAAAACTTGTACACAATTGTATGTGACAAAATCATTTTTTCCATTATCAATAAAATTTTGTTAGTCAAACTTAGTATTTATAACACTACTCTTAGAAAATTATATCTCAGTTGTAGCATTTGAAATGTTATAGCAAAACACAATATATAATTGAATTTTAAATATATTTGATAAATTGGAAATTAAAAATATTGTTTTAATAACTAAAAGTGTTAAATAAAATAATTTTCCATTAATTGGGAAATAATTTGTCCATTAAGAGCAAAATAACAACAACAACAATGACAACAACAATAAAAAAATGATTTTGTCACATAGAATTTTTTACAAGTTTTTAGTTAATTTAACAAAGTGTTATTACCTCAAATGGGCATTATGGTCAATTCAACCTATCTAAAGAAACAAGAAAAGGACATTTTTTATTCTCATTATTATGGGATGGGCTAAGTGAAGAATTTATTAAACCTTAGTTGTTAAAGTGAAGGATTTTAAAAAAGAATGAGATGAGTAAAGTTTTCATTAAATCTTAGAGGATTTTTTTTGTAAATTTCCCTATTTAGATATATTCCTTGCAGATTATTTGATGTATGGATATTATGAATATATATCTAATTAAACATAGTTATTATTTTATAATTTTACCCCTAATATTTTCTTTTTCGAACATTATCTTTCTCATTCATCACCGCCCTCACTGTCAATTTTTTACCCTTGATCTGACAATCTCACGATTGTGTTTTTATTCTGTTAATCGTCATTTGCAATCTAATGATCGTCGTTCTTATTCCGTCGATTGTTGTTCACATTCAGGCAACTTCGTTTGCAATCCGTTGACCTCGTTTCATCGCTCATCATTCGCAATCTCACTATGATCTCGCAAGCTCATTTCAGCGATTGTCATTCTCATTCTGTCGATTTCACAATCTCATTTCGCTGATCGTCGTTCTCATTTCGGTGATATGACAATCTTATTTCTAGCAATTGCAATCTTGTTCCGGCAATCACAATCTTGTTATGTCGATCTTGTAATCGCATCGCGTGACTTGTTTAGCTTTGAATATCTAAATCCCATCGTCGATTCGATTTCTGAATATTTTAATCACTGAGTCACGTCGTCGTTCCATTCTCAGAATCGCGCCATCGCTTTAATCTCCATATCGCATTGTCGATCACCCATTTCTTGTCCATATTCCCATTTGCCATAGAGCGCCACCTGTTTCTGGTTGTCTTCATCGTTAAACAGGCTACCAGAGTTGGTGTGCTGGGCGATTAAGTCAAAATGGTTATGGTAATTTGTGTGTTGGTTTGCTTAAAACTACTAAAAGAATATTTGTTATGGCAGACTTATATATTTTTTTAGACATTTTGATTTGTTTTTTTTAACACTTTTAAATTTGAAGGTAACAATTTTTTTTTACATATTATTATTGTCTTTTTCACATTTTGAATTAGGCATTTTTTTGTATGTGTCCAGACAATTTCATTTATCACTTTAGACATTTTTTTTATTATTTTCCTAGACATTTATTTATTAATGAAACAAATTATTTGTATATTTGCTTCATATATTTTTAAATTTTTCTTTATACACTTTTACACATTTATTCATAATTTTTTTATTATTTTAGATAGTTATTTTTAAAGAGAATAAATTGTTTACATATTGGCTTAGATACTTTTAAATATTTCACTAGACACTTTTCGATATCTAATTAGATACTTTCTTATTGCTTCACACACATCTTATTTTCTAATAATAATAATAAATTATTTCTAAATTACTTCAAATACTTTAAAATACTACATTAGAGATTTTTACATATTATTTTCAGACACATTTGTTTATTGTTTCAGAAACTTTTACATATTATTTTAGCAAAGAACAAATAATTTGCATGTTATTGAAAATAACAAATAGTCTCCATATTATATTAGACATTTATATATACTTGTTTAAAACACTTTTTTCCCAATTTCTTTAGATACTTTACACTTTTGTCTTTGACACTTATTCAGATGCGAGTAAGATGGAAGATCTAGTGGCAGCAGTGATGGCAGCGTTGGTAACGATGGCAACCTTGACTGTAGCTGGATTAATGATAGAATTTTGACAGGAGAGAGAGGGAGTTTTAATGATGGGTAATTTTGTCATTTTATTTTTTTATGAAAGTGGTCTATATATATAAAGTTTAGAGTGGATTAGTATCTTTAATTAGATGTAGGTGAATAGTATAATATGAGGTACACTTGCCCACACGATGTAGCAGGTATTTTTTACAATAAATTTAGTACAAAAAATTTAAGTAATAAATAATTATAAAATATGAAAAAAATGATTAAAGCTGAACTACCTTAACAATAACTGAAATTAGGTAAATAGAAACATAACATAACTAAAAATTTCCCTCTTTTATCAAATTAAATTCTACTTTTTAATATCAATGAGAAATTTATTTAGAAAAATTTACTTTCAATTTTAGTAATTATAGACCAAATTATTTTATTAAACCATAGAGAACAATTCATACGACAATATGCAATCATGAATAATAAAATAATATGATTGAAATGCAGAATTGTGCTTAATTTATGTTAATAAATTTACAATTTAACCATTAATTCAATAAAGATAAAAATAAAAAATTTAATTAAAGCCAAATCAATCAGAACCATAGCTAGAAGGATGTAAATTATAATGATTAAAGTTTTATTTTGAAAAACAAAATTAAAGAAAAGAAACAAAAAAAAGTTTGAACCAAGATTGAAAATGAAAAAATATTAGGTATTAAAGGCTTAACAATTGATTTAATGAATGTACAAAAATAGCTTAACACAAAAACAAATAAATTATGATAACTAATGTCTTACTTTAGAATATAGTACATAAAAAAAATAAAAATGTTGGTGACCAAAAGAATAAATAGAAATAATCTAGTCAAATATTTATTAAATTTGGTGACCAAAATAAAAGATGGATGGAAAATTAGGATGAATGTGGAAAAGAGAAGAAGCTTTAGGATTAAATTGACATTTAACCAAACAACCTAAAACTGGAAAAATTACAAAATGGGTCCTAAAAAATGCAAGTACCTTGTGAAAAGGGAATCGAACTTAAGGAAGAGTCAATTGTGTTTGAAAAAGGGAAAAAAGTATTCATCTTTAATGATGAACATTAAAAACCCCACGACTTTTAGAAGTAAGTGACGTATGTAGGTTACCAGTAATATAATCAATATAAGTCATTGATAGAACAATGTGAAAGTGTAAGACTTACCTTGACATTAAGTAAAATTTGAGTATAAATAATTATAAGTACATAGAGTAATTAACTGAAGATGTTATAAGTACATAGAGTAGTTAACTGAAGATGTGTTTAAATAGCATAAAAAAGCATTAAAGATAATAAATGAAAAATAATTAAAGTAATTCTATTAATCAATTCAATTAAACTATTAAGAGAAAGAAAGTTTCTGGTGTTCATAGTGTAGGATAACATTATATAATATACATGCATAGGTTTTCTAGATTTTTTGCTCACTAATGAATTAGTGATAAAATAAAACCTTTAAAAAATTGTGCACTTATGCATAATACAAATTGTTCACTATTTCAATAAATCAAAACTATAAATCAAATCTATATAAAGCGTTTATACATTATGAAAAGTGTGCATTTGTTTCAACTAATTAAAATTTTGAATCAAACATATATAATTAAAACTCTGACTCAAACCATGCAAAAGAAAAAACTTTTGGTATTTAACATGGTTAATAAAAGCATATCAATTATTTTCATTTAAGGTTTTATCATTTTGAATTTAAATATGTCATTAAAATTTTTATTTTCCTAAAAGTTCATATTGTATATCTAAAAGCTTGCCACGCCTGTGACCAGGAATTAAGATAGCCTTCTTCCCATCTCCTTAAAAACCTTTGACTTTTAGTATATATAAAAATTTTGATTAGCAAAAAGAAAAAAAAATTATGATAGATCATGAAAGTTGAGGATCATTATAGCAAAAATGTTATATCTATAAACTAAAGAAGAGATTTGACAATCCTACAGGAGAGTAAAATAAAATTGGAATGGTGGGCGGACGTATCACAAAAAGGAACAAAATAATGTTGGGTCCCTATAATGTTTACTATATCTAGTAATATTTCCTAATTTTTATTATGTGACAATCAGGTCACCATCAGGCATCAGCAAATGATCTATCATCTGGCTGGCGACAGAATGCTAAAGTGGGGGAGCATTATGACATATGTAAAAAATTTTGGGATCAAAAGAGGTGTTTGACCATAAGTTAAAAGAAGAAAAATAAAAGGATCGCATAGATTCTACTGTTGATGAACAGTAAAAACTACATCTTTCTTTAGAATATAATATGATATAATATAATTAGATTATTTGATAAAAAAACGAAACGTTACAAGGACACAAAATGCGGAAATGAAAACGTGAAATTGGAATACCACCGTAAGCGTGTGGGACCAAATGCATATAAGCAAGTCCCATGATCACCTACAACTTCCCCAAAATGCAGTGACCAACAAGCACACGGATCTGGAGAAGGACTCGACGAGTATCGAGACTAATTGAGCTCACGGACTACAAATGACCATACGTTCTGCTTCTTTGGATTGTACTGACGTGACGTGATGGTTTTAGCTTTTTGTTTTTTAACCTCACGTATAATTATTTCCAATTTGAATAGATATGTCATCTAGAGTTGATTTTTAGTACTTATAATATTTTTACTTTTGACAAACGGAATATTCTTGGGTGAGTTTGAGTCTTATATTCGAAACTCAACTTTTATATTATTCTTTCCGTTATTTATTTATTAAAATAAAGAGAGAGGGGGCTGGAGGGAGAGAACATGATAGTAAATTCATTTTAATTTAAGTCAATTTAATCTAAAATAATTTATTTTTATATTTTTTTTGTCTATAATTAATTTTATTTGAAAGTCAATATTATGTAAATTTAATAATCCATTTAAAAGTAAATTTTCATAATCTTATTAAATTTTTAATAAAAATTATATTTTCATAATTTTATTATATTTTTAAATAAAATAAAAATTTTTTTTTTAATGCCTAAAACTAGTAAAATTCATAAAAATTTAGTAAGATTATGAAAATTATATTTTTAATAAATTATTATACCTACATAATATTGATGTTTAAATTTAATAAAGCCAATACTGGTAGTTTAAGAAGCAATAATCCATTGATTCAATAAAGCTAACATATCAATATTATGTAGATGCCTTAATCTATTTAAAATTAAAATTTTATAATATTATTAAAAATTCACTGTATTATCAAATACTCCCTTCGTCCCACTTTCTTTGCTCAATTTGATTTTTTTGACTAGTTTGAATTAAATTTATTTAAAATATTATTTGTTGGAAAAAAAAATTTAAAAATATATTTAGAAACTATAAGTCTTGATTTATTATTCATAGATAATTTTTTTTCATTTATATGCAAAAATTTTGAAAATAAAAAATTATAGATTAATTCCTAAAAAGTGAATGGTGCAAAGAATTTAGGATAGAGGGAGTATATGCTTTTAGATTTTTTTTTCAAATATAAAATTAAGATGTGGATATAAGTTTAAGATAAAATGCATGTCGACATTGTTGAATGAAATATATTGAATTATTACTTGAAAGAATCATTACTATTTATTACTCATTCTGTCTCATTTTCTTTGTTCCATTTGACTTTTTTTTATTAATTTCACCTCAATTTATTTATATTATTGTTTATTAGAAAAAATTAAAAAAATATATATGTAAAAACTATATGTCTTTCAGTAAATTTAAATAGTTTAATATTTTTTATAGTAAATAGATAATTTGAATTACTAGTTTTTTTCTTTCTGAATAAAATAAATTCAATTTAAAGAGAAAAAAAAGTGATTTGAATTTTTTATTAACTATAAAAAAATTATTATACATATTAAATTTATTGTGAGGGAGTTACCGGATAGTTTAAATTATAATATAAAAAGTTGTTATCAGATAAATACTTTAAATTAACAAATTTAATCAAATTGGGACCAAAATAAAACGTTTTCAATAGATTTAGTACTAAAACAACACGTTTTAATAGGTTTAGGACTAAAACAGATTATTCAAGAGGTTAATGACTAAATGGAAACAATGACTAAAGGTTAGGGACCATTCACAAAATTTACTCATGTTCTTTCATTTGTTCTTCCAAGTACACGCATATGAATTATTAAAACATCATTTTATATAGCTCACAGGCATGCGGAAAAGAAAAGAGATGAAAATCTACATTTGAAGCACAATACCTTTAAGTTTTACAAAAAATAATGAAAATGTTACTCACTCCGTCCAAATTTTTGGTCAATTTACTTTTTTGTTGTATTTTTACTTGAATTTGTTCATATTATTGTTTGTTAGAAAAAATTAAAAAATATATATTTAGAAACCACATGTCTTGATTTATCATTCGCATATAAATTTTTTTCATTTATATATTAAAACTTTGAAAATAAAAAAATTATAGATTAATTACAGAAAATAAATAGAGCAAAAGTTTTTGGATGGAATGAGTATTTTTTTAAGGTCAATTACTTTTAACCTTGAAGTGTAGTACTAATAATAATGTTGGGAAAAAAAATTCCCCAATCACCCATCACGTGTAGCGGAATAATAAACATATACAAATTTATCGTGGTCCGACTCTTAACTAGCTTACAGTTACGTATGAGAGAAATCCACTTGAAAAAAATTTATAAATTACAATAGAGGTATGCTTTTAGTGCTCATGTTGGCCTATGAATCCCCTACACACTACTGATAATCCCAATATCTTGTCCTCACACAATTACAAGATATGAGAATCACAGAAAGCTTCTCGTTCTAGCCCTCTCCGGCCTCTAGACCTTTCTTCCCTCTTAGAACTCTCACATCTTGCCTCTTTATCATATTAATTTTTTTCTCATACAAAAACCTTAACACAATAAGCCTTTTTATAGGCTAGAAACAAACCTAAACCATAACAAAATAGGAAACCAAATCCTAAATAAATATAAAAACTAAAACCAAATCCTAAACAAAATCAAAGTCCTTAACTTTATTGAATTTGAGCCAACAAATACAATAATCTTCACCTTAGCCCAAATTCTTCACCATGAACATGAACATAATGAACACACGATCACTATCACAGACATGAATACAATGAACATCACTAAAACACGAACACTGCAACAAGTGCAAACTATTATGAATAACAAGAACATGACTACGAACGACAAACACTATCAAGACATAAACAGCAACGAACCAAACACAACCATGAGCCAAACATCAAGGACATCAATATGCACAGACAAAATCTTCAATCTTCAAACTTATACCGAGCCATTGGTACCATGCCGCAACCACTATAAAATATCCTTATGACGATTCCCTAGGGCTTCACCAAATAATCCAAGTGCTCTACTATGCCAAACGTCAAACTATACGCTCTACCATGCTATGAACACACCACAAGCTCAACTATACCAATACGCATCACAAGCTCCACTGTAAGCTCTGATACTACTTATTCAGAAAAAAAATTATCCAATCACCCATCACGTACAGTATAATAAGAAGTACAAGACAAACACACACAAATTTAACGTGGTTCGGCTCTTAACTAACCTATATCCATGGATGAGATAAATCCACTTAAATAAATATATAGAAATTACAGTAGAGGTATACTCTTAGTGCTTACGCTGGCCTGTGGATCTCCTATACAACATTCATAATTCCAATATCTTACCCTCACACAATTACAAGATATGAGAATCACAGAAGGCTTTTTGTCTTAACTCTCTCTAGCTTCCAAACCTTTCATTCTTCTTCGAACCCTCACATATTGTCTATTCATCATATTGACTTTTTTCTCATACCTAAACCCTAACACAATAAGTTTTTTTATAGGTAATACACAAATCCAAACCATAACAAAATATGAAAATCAAATTATAACCAAATCCTAAATAAAATCAAAGTCCTTAACTTTCTTGAATTTGAGCCAACAAACTCAACACATACTTACACCCCTAATCTACTCTTGCCCTACTTATTTTAGCTTTACTAGAGAAAAAAACTATCTTGTATTTATAAGAGAAAAAGCTAATTTTAAATTCTCATAATCAATTTTGAAAGTTATTGGATATTTTAAATTTATACTAATACAGTTAAAATGATGTTTAAATTAAAATTTAAAAATTGGTGTAATATTAGATTTTGAAACATTGATGATATAAGTGTAATTAGTACCAAATTTTATGAGGAAAGTGCAATTGAGGCTTCTTCTTCTTCTTCTTCTTCTTTTAGTTTTTTTTAATACAGAGGCAGTAATACACGTACATTAGTGTATTCAAACAGCCAAAAATAGCCATTGGGCTGATGAAAGCCCAAAATCGAAGTCCACAGTAAGGGCGGTATTGTAATTGAACCCAGTCTTGTTTATGATAAGCCCAAATCCAATAAAGCCTTATAAGACAATAGCACAAAGGAAATGTCTAAGAATGACAAATGCCATTAAATAAACACGCCCAATTATTACGGCCCTATTGAGCACAACCCAACCACTTGAATGGAAATGAGTCTCGACGACGTCGACTTGCGGGGCAAACCAAATAGGCGGATTAGTTATGTTTTCCGTACACTTGATGGTTATTTCATTTGCGAAGTTCCTTCAGCTCGTGCGATGAGGTGGGTTTATTGTGGCGATTGCTATGCAACTTTTCAACTTAAAATAATATCATTTGAAATCAGTAACTGGAAGTAGCAGGAAAAAAATCCCACAATTGGTCAATTTTTCCAGAGTTTGATCACAGCAACAAACCCAAAACAGTCAATTAACTTAGTTCAATTAACGAAAATAAGACTGGTTGACAGAAAAAAAATCCAATGAAATAGACATGCGCGAGAAGCATGATAAAAAAATAAAATAAGCACAACTATTTGAGAGAAGCAAAATAGCCACTTGGTTAAAGAGAACATAAAATAGAAAGTAGTTTGCGTTACAAAACAATACATAGAAAGAAATCAACGGGTCCAACTGAGGTGGGAATTAATATGGGTGAAATACACTTATGGTCCCCAACCTTTAAATGTTATCTTACTTTCATCCCTAATGTTTACTTTATTCCACTCCTGTCTCTAACGCCATTAGAAAGTTTTGTTTTAGCCTTTTTGGAAGGAAAATGATAAAGTTCCATTAGAAAGTTCCACAGCCAAGGAGGGGTTGTTGTCATGAGCCTTCTGGCAGGTAACATAAGAGGAGACATGTGATGGAATTCAAGAGGTAAAGTGGGATTAGGCTTGGGCAATCGTAGAGGGAATTGCAGCTGCTAGGCTTGGGCTTAGGCGGCAATGACAGTAAACAGGCCCTTTTAGAGATAGCTGGTGGGGCATGGGCTGAGGGTCGTGTTTAGAGGAGGTGTCTTGACAACTAAGGGACGGTGGGTGGCCGTAGAGGGGCCGCCAATCCTAGAGCTACCATGCCACTTCAGGCGGTGGTGGCCCTTGGCCTTGGAGAGCTTGAAATGATAGAGGCAAGATGGTGGTCAAATCAACAAATCAAAAAATTTTAGGATTCCTGGGGGAGAGAATAGGTTTCTAAGGATCAAAATTGGGTTTTTCCTACAATTTTGGGATGATTTGGCATCTTTGTTTCCTCCACCATAAACTTTTTCTGTTCAAAATAAGGCAAAATGAGAACATTTTGATGTTGTTAGAGATGAGAGTGGAACATTTTACTGGCGTAGGGACAAGAGTAGAACAAAGTAGACATTAGGGACAAAAGTGAAATAATACTTAAAGGTTAAGGATCACAGATGCATTTAACCAGAACTAGTTAAGTGCCAGCTTTTTTTCAAAAACAATGGAGAAAATATTAATTTTATTAAATGGCAATTTTCCTAATTATATTACAATTATATTTGGAGATTTAAAAATATATACCTTTTCTCTTAGTTTTAACACTGCCTAATAATAATTTATAAAATACTAATTTTAAATTATCTGTTAATTGCATATCAATAATTTCAATATGTCACATATTTTTTCAAAGTTTATGGATATTTTAAATTACTAGTCTTTTCATTTCATAAATGTAAAAGAGTATTTTTTAAAATTTCATTAGTTGAAAAAAAAAATGAGACAATTTGAAATTATGAGGACATAATTATTAGAAAGTTCAAGATTTATTGTTGGACAATGTAAAAACAAATTGTGAAAAAGTATATATTTTCAAACCTCAAGGGTGTACTTACAATTAATGAGATGAACATGTTCAGCTTGAAATGTTTATCGAGCTTAATATTGTATTTATATTTGGATTAAAAAGAATATATAAAAATCATGAATGAGTTTTTAAACCAATTGAACTAGATTCGAGCTTAAGCTATTTGCTTACATTAAGGGAAAAAGCTAAGACTGAGCTGAGCCCAGTAATAAATAAATCAAGTCTTGTTTGAATTATATATCAAGTTTAACTTGATAACAATTTAAACAAATCACAATAAAACTTTAAAAGCTAGTTAAGCTCGAGTCGAACTTGACCTGTCTACTTACTTTCACCTTTAATGTAATGTTATTGAGTTATCGTCTAGAAAGTTAAGCCTATAGCACATGCATTATTAGGGAGGCATGAACTAGAAAGATCCATCAAATGAGATTAAGTCATCATCCAGAAAGTTAAGATTATAGCACATGCATTGTTGGGCAGGTTTGAATTAGAGAGATCCATCAGGTGAGATACCATATGCAATAATGGTGAGATAATAGTTTCACATATGTTCTAAAAACTTAAGCCAATTACTAACCATATAGGACAAGTTAAAGAGTCTTTCCCAATGAGAACCATCAAGTGAAAAACTACATACGATAATAGTCTCACATATGTGCATAGACATTTAAACCAACGAGACAAGAGACCACTACCATATATATCTATCTCATTTCGACAATCACTAACTATGTGGGACAAGTCATTTGTGGACATTCTCACCATATATTATTAGGACTGTTTAAAAGTTCTACTAATTGAAACTTTGATTGCAAATTATTCCATTATAATTTGACTCATGGTGGCATTATAAATTAGTGTTTTCTTGAAAATTTTAAAGAGTAAATTGTATAAATGATCACTAACCTTTAGCTATTGTTTCGTTTTAGTCCCGAACCTATTGAATGTTCTGTTTTGGTCCTAAACATACTAAAAAGTTTCATTTTGGTCATAAATCTATTAAAAACATTTCATTTTAGTCTCCATTGGATGAAATATGTTAACTTAAAATATTCATCTGTTAAAAAAATTTTATATAATAATTTAAACTATCTAGTAAATATCTTACAATAAATTTAATCTGTATAATATTTTTTTTATATTTAATAGAAAGTTCAAATCATCTTTTTTTTTTCTTTCTGTAAATTAAACTTAATTTATTCAGAAAAAATTACTGATTTAAATTGTCTATTTGCTATAAAAAATATTAAAATATTAAAATTTACTAGAAGACGGTTACCAAAAATTTAAATCAAAATTTTAAAAGTTTATGTCAGATAGTTATTTTGAATTAATTAATTTCATCTGATGGGGGACGAAAACAAAATAGTATTAATAGGTTTAGGATCAAAACAGAATATTTAATAGGTTAGAGACTAAATCGAAATGATAATTAAAGATTAGAGACTATTTGCGCAATTTACGCAAATTTTAATTTAAATTACTTTACGTTGTGGATAACCCGTATAAAAGCACCGGACAAAATCCGTTCTCATTTCCCCGATGCAATCACTGTCCAAAATGGCAGTGTTTTCTCGTTCACAGGTCGCCTCATCCATCACTAACAAAAAGTTCCTTTTCTCCATCTCCGGCGCCCTCCTCCTAATAGCCACCGTCGTCCTTGCTTCGGTCACTATTTCCCGCAACAAAAATCATGATCTAACCACTCGTAGCCCAACCCACCCCCTTATCAAATCCTCATGCAGCTCCACCTTCTACCCAGAGCTCTGCCTTTCCACCCTCTCCGCCGCCCCAGCGGCCACATTCAACACCCCCAAAGACGTGGTGGAGCTGGCACTTAATCTCACCATCACTGCCGTCCGACACAATTACTACGCGGTGAAGAAGCTGATTGCCGCCAAACAGAGCTTCACAGCTCGCGAGAAGATTGCCCTCCACGACTGCCTGGAGCTCGTCGATGAGTCTCTGGATGAGCTTTACAAGACCAAACGAGAGCTCAACTCGTTTCCCAGCTTCAACAAGTCCCTTCTCCAGCACGCCGACGATCTCAAGAGCCTCCTAAGCGCGGCCATGACCAACCAAGAAACCTGCCTCGACGGCTTCTCTCATGACCGCGCAGACAAGAAGGTAAAATTAATTTGACTGCAATTTTTTATTCCTTTTATCGTTTCAAAATTAATCTGATAATTAGTTTGACTCGTCAGTTGCGTGGGAAACTGATAGAAAGGCAGAGGCACATATTCAAGATGTGTAGCAACGCATTGGCAATGGTAAAGAACATGACGGACACAGACATGGCGAACCAGCGATACTCTTTGGGGAGACAGATGAAGGAGGAAGTGTCTGGCGGTGCGGACTGGCCAGAGTGGTTGTCGGCAGGGGACAGGAGGCTGCTCCAGTCGCCGACGATAACTCCCGACGTGACGGTGGCGGCGGACGGGAGCGGGAATTACCGTACGGTGTCGGAGGCGGTAGCTGCGGCGCCGGAGCAGAGCACAAAGAGGTACATTATAAGGATAAAAGCGGGGGTTTATAGAGAGAACGTGGATGTGCCGAAGAAGAAGACGAATCTTATGTTTGTGGGAGACGGGAGGACTACCACGATTATCACTGCTAGCCGGAATGTTGTGGACGGCAGCACTACTTTCAACTCTGCCACTGTTGGTAAGTTCCCTGATGGACAAGATAAGCTTTTCTTTTACTCTGCAATTTTATCTTAAACAAGCAAGTTTCAGTGCCTAAAAAGTAAAGAGCCTTGCGGAGGACTGGTGACTTATTTAAAAAGCAAATGCTTCTAGGATTACCGGTGCTTCATGCATATCTAACTTCATACACGCTCCATTATCGGTGTTTAGAAGAATGAAAACTGCATCTGTGCAGCTTAGGCATAGCTACCAATTAAGCTCGGTTGGAAACATGTCGAATTAACTGGCTCTAACATCCTAGTCAACTTTTATACTCATATATTTTTGTCATTGAATTAAGCTAGCTAAACCTCAAGTTCTTAAGTATAAACTTGGAACAATATAACATCACTGTCTAAACTAACCTAGATATAGCTTACAACTTTCTAGTATTTCTCTCTCTCTCTCTCTCTTTTATTTTTTTTTTCCGTTTGGGATATGAAACTTAATTATGAATGTGTGGAGATAATGCTTGACTGAATTGTTGGAGCCAGCTCATTCCCTTAATTCTTGACTCTCAACGATTTCAGTACTCTAAATAAAAAATGCACATATAATTGATAATACTATTTGTTTGAAGATAAATGTCAAAAAGTAATGGACCTTATGGTCCGAGAAAAGAGGGCAAAAACAAAAGGGTAATGGACCTTACGGACCTTGTGGTCCTCGATGTAGGACGCAAAGGTTGCAAGTGGCAGCTGTTGTTGGCAGTGTTACGGTCTTGTTCTTTACTCGCAAGTAACCACATGCATGCAGATATTTTCCTTGTGGGAGCCTCTCCATAAAAGCTGCATTCATGGAAGGCCTTAATGCGTATTGCTACCCTGAATTTTGATAGCTAGACAGTTTACTTCCTCAACTATAAATGAATCAACGTGAACCCTAAACTTTGATAAAAACAGTCACATTGGTCCCTTAAATTAGTAAAGTGCTCACGTGAGCGCATGTGAGTCATGGCGTTTAATGGAGTACCTTTGGACCCACTCCCCTTCTTCCTCTATTTGCCGGTCATTTCCTTTGCTTTCTAACTTTTGTAGAACCGGTGGTGGCATTGATGAATTTTAACTGATTTTGAACGTGGAAATGGCTGGTGAATTGATTTTGATTTCCCAATTCTAATTAGGTTTGATTTTGAGCATGAATTTTTAAAAACCCAAACTGAAAACTTCAATTTTGACTTGATTTTGAGTGTTCTCGTCGACAATTCCATTGCTCTTAATCTGAACAGACAGTGGCGGAGGAGGTGGATTACTGTGACGAAGACAAAGCAGTTGATTGGGATGTTGCCAGGTCAGATTAGGAGAAAGAGTGATGGAGGGTGGTGGGTCTCGGTAAGAGAAGAAGATGGCCTGGTGGAATTTGTCGATTGGGATCATTTCTGGCTGAGGTAGGGGAGCCGAATGCCAAAGAGCAAGAGGTCTAAGGGGATGCAAAAGGGGAAGGCGTAGCGATGCTGGGGGAAGGAGAGGGTGTCATGACATCAGCAGTGGCTAGAGTGGCACCAGGAAGAAGATAAGTTCTGGGGGAGATATGAGGGAATCGAATAGAGGAGGAAGGTGGTGAAGTGTGAGGGAGGCAGATGGAGGAGAAAGGTGTGGAGGCGATGAGGAAGCGGACAGAGGAGAAGCTTTGCCAATTTGGTGCCGCTCTGTTAAACGCCTCACAACGTGAGGCTCACGTGTGCACAGAGGAGAAGCTTTGCCAATTTGGTGCCGCTCTGTTAAACGCCTCACGACGTGAGGCTCACGTGTGCACACGTGAGCGTATAACTAAGTGTAAGGACCAAATTGACTAATTTCTCAAAGATTAAGATTCGAGTTGATACAGTTCATAGTCTATGAGACTAACTGTCTGAGTCACCAAAGTTTAGGGAAACAATAGATATTTAGTGATTTATGGAAAGTTGGATACCGATATTTGTTCGATATCTAGCTAATAGAAGTGGCACATGCAGAACACGATATCATAGACATATGTCTAATTAGACATAGTATTGAGTTTACAATTTTACCCTTTACCCTAACCGTTTCTTTTTCTTTCTTTCTCCTATTGCCACTCCTCAGACTGTTTCTCTCTCTCTCTCCCCCTCTCATCGCCACAGCCACCGACCGCTGCTTCGAACTCTGATCTCCATCGCATGTCGATCTCTGTTGCGCATCGATCTTCGTTGTACATTGATTTTCATTAAGCACCAGCATCCTAGGTAATTCGACGAGATGAAAGGTCCAGGCGATTTGCCGAGATGACGACGCTGTAGTATTGCTGGAGATTTGACGTGATGACAAGCCGATGTAATGACGAGTGGCAAAGGCAAATGCCGATCCAGAGGTGATGCGACCGATGATGATGTTTGACGGCGCGATTCAAGCCGAAAATAAAAGGTCCAGGTGATTCGACAAGATAATGACGACGTAGTATTGCTGGAGATTCGATGTGATGACGAGCCAATGTGATGACGAGCAGCGAAGGCAGATGCTGATCCAGAGATGATGTAATTGATGATGACGTTCGACGAAGGCAGTCCAGGAACGGCGGCAGCTACAGATCTAAAAGCAACAGCTGTGGGGTCGACAGTTTTGGAGAAAAGGAGGCAGTGGCAAAAAGATCAGAGATAAGGGTGATGAGAAGAAGAAAAGGTAGACGAGAGGCAGATAAGAGATTGACAGATAGGAGGCGGACACTTTTTTTATTATTTTCGCATACATTGGCTCAGACACTTTTGAATATTTTTTCAGACATTTTTTTATATTCAGTCAGACACTTTCTTATTACTTCTTATGCTACTTATTTTTTATAATTATTTATAAATTAATTCAAACACTTTCAAATACTACATTAGACATTTTCACAATTATTTTTAGACATATTTGCTTATTAATTAAGACACTTCTTTTATTATTTCATATATACATTTTTTTTATCATGAAAATAAATTGTTTGTGTATTGCTTTAGACATTTTGTCACTTTTCTTTAGACACTTTTACACATTCATTCAGACACCTTTTTATTGTTTCAATTAATTATTTTTTAAGAGAATAAATTGTCTGTGTATTCGTCAAACACTTCTAAATATTTCTTTAGACACTTTTACACATTTATTCAGACACTTTTTTATTGTTTCAATTAGTTATTAATTTTTTTAAGAGAGTAAATTATCTACGTATTGGTTAGACACTTTTAAATATTTCTTTAGACACTTTGCGGTATCCATTTAGACACTTTTCATTTTTTCGAACATCATATATGATATATACGGCGAGATCATGATATATGACAGTTCGGTGGCGGTATTGGAGGAGACAGTAGCAGCAAGCTAGGATTTTTTGTAGAGAAGAATATTTTAACTAAGGATATTTTTGTTAATTTTTTTGATAATTTATGCCTTATGTATAAAAGATTAAGAAATGAATTAGTATGTCTAATTAGACATAGATACATAATAAAAGAATTACTTAAAAACCGGAGACCTATAAAGTCAGCATAAAGTATATTGGTCTCAAGTCAATTATTCTTTATATCAAAGGGAAAAAGTCAGCATCCTTTAGCATTCTTTGAATTCAAAAATCTTTTGACCTTTAACTGATAGCATGTGGAACGTTGATTGGTATCCTATCTTTTTCCCCTTGATTAAACAATAGAATTAATATTTATTCACCGGCGACATGTAAAAAAATTTCCACCAGTAACTTGTTTTGGCAACCATCATCTCTTCAACTTAATGGAAGTTAGCTTAATTTTGGAGGACTGATAAGGCACAGTACTTGAATCATCTACCCCAATTACTGGTCATAAACAGGAAGAAAAGAACCACAGAAGATAGAGACGGAGACCTCTTCAATCAGAGTGAAATCATTATCGTACTCCTATTCTTCCTCCTCAATTTAATCTTCCAGGCAACCAATTGCTCATTTTGGTATCAAAGTCCGGCGACCCACGATCCGATGGGTGGATTCAGCACGATGTCAGCAGTGTTTTTGTTGAAGAAATCCTGAGTCTCTTCCTCTCACATCTCTCTTCCGTACAACTCTCGCTCAACACCAGTAGCTTGTCTCTATCACATGAGCTTATCTCTATCATATGTAAATTATCCCTTTTAGATTAGCTTTGCAGTTATCGTCTGGACATGTGTATATAATGTACGCTTATGCAATTGAATCAGTGCGTGAAAAACATTGAAAGCACCAAATTTGTCATGGTATCAGAGCAGTAAACGATTCTTGGCCAGAACAAGACCAATGTCGGAAACACCAAGATCTGGTGGCCACAATGGCCACAGCGGTGACGGCAATGGGAGAAACAACACCATTACAACTGCGACGGCCGCAAACTTGTTTCAAGACCCCAGTTCGCCTTTCTTTCTCACTCCGGCTGACTACCCAACGACATCAATGGTTTCAGTACCCTTGAATGGAGACAATTACCCTCGATGGAGGCGAGCAATCCTAAACGTATTGCGGAGCAAGAACAAAGTAGAGTTCATAGATGGAAGGATGCCCAAACCCGAAGGGAACGCGCTGGAAGTTCTAGCATGGAATAAATGTGATGGGTTAGTTCTTTCCTGGCTGATTAATTCAATTAATCCAGAGTTACATGACTCCATTGCATATCACGATTCCGCTGTTGAGCTTTGGCAAGACTTGGAGGAACGTTTCGGACACACAAACGAACCACGAGTCCATGAACTAAGAAGAAACATAGCACTCACAAACCAAGGATCTCTCACTGTGGCCAGGTATTACACCAAGTTAAAGGGATATTGGGATGAGCTGGGAATACACTCAGTAATTCAGAAATGCACCTGCGAAGTGAACAAAGAATGGGCAGCTGAAAAGGAGAAGGAGCGTACTCATCAATTCTTAATGGGGCTCGAGCAAAAGTTCAAGACCATCAGGTCATAAATCATGGCTGCAGAACCTCTGCCGTCACTTAACAAAGTATACGCTACAGTGATTGCGGAGGAGAAACAACTCAGCTTGACAGAACCGACGGACTTGGATTCAGCGGGGGCCTTTGCTGTGACGGCCCGACCATCACCACGACCTAAGAGCCACACAAATCAAAAGGACAGCTGGAATGGCTCCAAGCCACGCTGTGAGCATTGCAACAAAATTGGACATGTCGAAAAGGAATGTTGGGAGATAATCGGGTACCCCGAAAATTGGCAACCCAAGACCAAGAGCCAACCAAACAAAAGCAAGGCTAACATATGTGCTAGTACTGAGAGCAAGGAAGCAGGACCACCAAGTGCATCATCATCGACAGTAAGCCTAACGACTGAGCAATATGAGCAACTCCTTGGGCTGTTGAGCAAGAACCAAGGTTCGGAAATGGTGAACTTCGCTGGTAAGGATCCTTATACCCTTGACCCACCACCAAAATACACACACAAATGGATCTTGGACACAGGAGCAACCGATCACATCACATGCTTAAGGTCATTGTTAACCGAAAACAAAGCTATCCCAACCAAAACTATCCATTTACCAGACGGAACCCACACAGTTGTTAAGGAGTCAGGCCTTGTTCAACTAGAAAGGGACTTATTTCTTAACAACGTGTTATATGCAGCAGACTTCATATGTAATCTAGCCTTTATAAGTAAACTAACTCGGGAACGCAACTGCGTTGCTGTGTTTTTTCCTGATTTTTGTCTCCTACAGGACCTAGCCTCAAAAAAACCGATTGGAATGGGTAAATAGGAGGGCGGACTATACTACATGAAGATTGGAGAGCATGAAAGTGTCGCACAAGTTAGGGGTCATGATGATGCTGATGGAAGTTTGTGGCACCCACGATTAGGACATCCTTCACATGATCGGATGGCTGCCATTAGCTACTTACCTCATTTTGACTCTCCAAAAGCTTGCAAAGATTGTCATATTTGTTTTCTGTCTAAAGGCTCTAGGTCATCATTTCCTTTAAGCAATAAAAGGTCCGAAAGTTCTTTTGATTTGATTCACCTAGATGTTTGGGGGCCTTACCACGTCCCTTCGACCTGTGGTGCTCACTACTTCCTCACTATCGTAGATGACCATACAAGAGCAACTTGGACTTACCTAATGAAACACAAAAGCGATGTGCCGAGAATGTTTGAAGTCTTCTACAATATGGTCGAAAGCCAATTTGAGGCCAAGATCAAAAGTGTCTGAAGTGACAATGCTCCAGAATTGGTTGAAGGGAATTTGGGTCTTTTTTACAAGAAAAAAGGAATCATAAATCAAAGATCATGCGCCGGAACTCCACAGCAGAACGGAGTCGTCGAGCGGAAACATCGAGATATACTGAACATTGCGCGAGCACTCAGATTCCAAGCTCAGTTGCCATCCACCTTTTGAGGGGAATGTGTACTAACGGCTACCCTTATCAACATTCTCCCTACTTCGAAACTTGGAAACAAGACGCCTTATGAGGTACTCTTTGGACGGCAACCCAGCTACAGCCATCTTCTAGTCTTCGAATCTATTTGTTATGCTATCAACCCAATAAAGGCGAAAGACAAATTTGATCCTAGGATGAGGACGTGCGTGTTCATGGGTTACCCTTTGCATCAAAAGGGCTATAAGGCCTACGACTTGGAGACCAAAAGGTTCTTTGTCACAAGGGACGTAATTTTCCATGAGGAAATCTTTCCCTTCAAGCTCACAACCTTTTCCAAACCAATGGAGGAATATTGAGTGAAAGAAAACAAGGAAGAAAATAGCACCACCAAGTTAACGCTACTGGAAGATATGCCAACTCAACTAAAAGAAGTCCCAACTGTTGCATCTGAAAGTGATGAACATATTGTGACCATCACCGAAGAAACAGGTCAAGGTTCCATGCAAGGAGAAAATGCGATTGAGCCAAGGAAGAGCCAACGACACCGGCAACCACCAGCATACTTGGATGACTACCAGTATAGTCTGCCAGGAAAATTAACCCATTCCAATTCGGCTTCTTCAGGTACGCCTTACCCTTTATCCACTTATCTCTCTAACGACCTTTTCTTTAAAAAACACAGAAGCTTCCTTGCCGCAATTATGGCCAGCTCCGAACCTAAGTCCTTCTCAACAGCACAAGAAAACTCGAATTGGCGAGAAGCTATGCAGGTTGAGATCGATGCACTTGAACGGAACAACATATGGGACTTAGTCGAACTACCCAAAGGTAAACACGTGGTTGGTTATCGATGGGTCTACAAAATAAAGCACAAGGCAGACGGCTCCATTGAGCGTTACAAAGCACGTTTAGTGGCAAAAGGATACACACAAGTTGAAGGAATAGACTACAATGAGACTTTTGCACCCGTAGCAAAGTTGACGACTGTACGATGCCTGCTAGCAGTGGCTGCTGCCAAACGGTGGAAGTTACACCAACTCGACGTAAACAATGCCTTCTTGCATGGTGATTTGCAAGAAGAGATCTACATGCAGCCTCCGCCTGGATACCTTACATCAGATGACAAGAGAATATGCCGACTGAAAAAGTCGTTATACGGTTTGAAACAAGCTTCACGAGAATGGTTTGCAAAATTGTCGACCACTTTGAAACACTACGGTTTCCTCCAGTCAAAAGCCGACCACTCTTTGTTCACCAAATGTACTAATGGCAATTTTCTTGCAGTACTTGTATATGTGGACGACATGATACTCGTGGGAAATAATGCAACGCAGTGTCAACAATTGAAGCTCTTCCTGGACAAGGAGTTCGACCTTAAAGATTTAGGCCCATTGAAGTTCTTTCTCGGCCTTGAAGTAGCGCGAGGACACTCTGGAATTTTTGTAAGTCAGCGAAAGTATGCTTTGGACATACTTTCTGATGCGGGACTACTCGGAGCAAAGCCAAGCTCCACCCCTTTACCACAACAACATCGTCTCGGACATTCCAGGACCAACAAGCTTCGTGATCCCTCCATGTACCGACGTCTCCTATACCTGACTATCACACGGCCAGACATAGGTTATGCCGTCAACACTTTGAGTCAATACATGCAAGAACCTACAGAGGACCACCTTAATGCGGCATATCGTGTCCTCAAGTATGTTAAAGGTTCGCCCGGACAAGGGATATTCTTTCCTAGCACAAATGACCTACAGCTTAGAGGCTATTGTGATGCGGATTGGGGGGCATGTCCCGAGACGAGGAGGTCAGTCACAGGCTATTACATGTCTTTTGGTGAGGGACCCCTATCCTGGCGAACTAAGAAACAGCCAACAGTGAGTCGTTCTTCAGCAGAAGCAGAGTATAGGCCAATGGCTTCAGCCACAAGTGAGCTGCTATGGTTGCGTGCTCTGCTGAAGGACTTCACGGTAGACCATCCTCAGCCCATGCAGTTCTTTTGCGACAACCAAGCTGCCCTACACATTGCCTCTAATCCCGTGTATCATGAACGAACTAAACACATCGAAATGGACTGTCATTTCGTCCGAGAGCGCATTCATTCTCAGAAGTTGGAAACACATTACATTCCCACGCAACTTCAGCTAGCTGACATCATGACCAAGGCTCTTGGCTCTGAACACTTCCACCAAATGTTACCCAAGCTCGGCGTTTCGTCCCTCCACACTCCAGCTTGAGGGGGGCTGTTGAAGAAATCCTGAGTCTCTTCCTCTCACGTCTCTCTTCCGTACAACTCTCGCTCAACACCAGTAGCTTATCTCTATCACATGAGCTTATCTCTATCATATGTAAATTATCCCTTTTAGATTAGCTTTGCAGTTATCGTCTGGACATGTGTATATAATATACGCTTATGCAATTGAATCAGTGCGTGAAAAACATTGAAAGCACCAAACAGAGCTCCACTTCATCGAGAAAACGATGAAGGCGCAGCGGCAAATCTGTAACTTCTCCTCCTCCTCTGTTCGGTTTCGTTCACCGGAGAGTAAAAATTAGATTAACACAAAAAAGGAAGCAATTTAGGCCTACGAACATTATGTGTTGTCTAGGGAGGCTTCTCATAGTGTGTTTTTGATTTTCTCCTAGGGAGGTGGAAGTACGGAACACGGAAATCCTAACGTGAAAGTACAGCTAACAGGACTTATGTCAAGAAGATCACAGTGGTTAAGTACTAAATCAGGCTGTTGGTGTAAATTTTTTTCTTCACCGCCCGGATAGGATATTAACACTTAAACATATACGCATATGATTTTTATATATGCGTGATTTATCCTTCTCCTAATTCAAAAATTGAACAATGTTAACGAACGCTTGCTTTCTCACTGTGAAATTTACCTGCAGCTGTGGTAGGTGACGGCTTCCTGGCAAGGGACATAACTTTCCAGAACACGGCAGGGCCGGCGAAGCACCAAGCTGTGGCTCTCCGGGTCGGGGCGGACCTCTCCGCCTTCTACCGCTGTGGCATGATCGCCTACCAAGACACCCTCTACGTCCACTCGCTTCGCCAGTTCTTCATCAACTGCTTCATTGCCGGTACCGTAGACTTCATCTTCGGCAATTCCGCCGTCATCATACAGGACTGCGACATCCACGCCCGCCTTCCAGGCGCCAACCAGAAAAACATGGTCACCGCCCAGGGCCGCGACGACCCCAACCAGAACACAGGCATCGTCATCCAGAAGTCTCGGATCGGGGCCACTTCAGACCTGAAGCCGGTCATCGACCGTTATCCGACCTTCTTAGGGCGGCCGTGGAAGATGTATTCCAGGACGGTGATCATGCAGACGGAGATCAGCAACGTGATTCAGCCGGCTGGGTGGTCCGAGTGGGATGGCGATTTTGCCCTCAGCACGTTGGAGTACCGAGAGTATAAGAACACGGGTCCAGGGTCATCAACGGCAAATAGAGTGAACTGGCAGGGGTTTAAGGTAATTACGAGTGCGACGGAGGTGCAGCAATTTACCGCCAGGAATTTTATTTCCGGGGGCAGCTGGCTACTGGCCACAGGCTTCCCTTTCTCGCTGGACCTGTGAGTTCGTAATATGGCCCAATTCAGGTCAATGGGCATGCTAAGAAGAATGCGTATATTTAAATTGGTATCACTGTAATAAATTTGCGGATAACTATAGTTAAATTTATTTTATATTAATTATTTTATGTCTCAAAATTATTTTTAGCTATGTGAAAATTCTTTGAACAATTAAGTACATGCATGCACGCAAATAAAACTTTTCATATCCCAGTAGAATTGTTTTAACTTCCCAGGAGGCAAATTTTAAGATAAACTCTAATAATTCACGATTGTGTTAATTTGCACAAAAGTTGTAGCTATGCTTCGAATTTTTATTAAAAGGTTCATGACAATGAATTTAATTTTCTAGAAATATACGGCCCATACGATTTATGTATCTAAGAATATAATATGAGAAGTTAATTATTAAGTGAAATATTCCTAGCACATGTAAATCTTTCTATATTGATGGATTCAAAATACATGCATGATATCTTCTAATCTGAGTGAATGAATTCATTTAATTTCAATCATTTTAGGCATTTCTTTCAATAGGTATAGAGAGTGAGAGACAATATATTTCTGATTTGATAAAATTTCAATCTTAATAAATAAGTTTATTTGACTAATTTCTAATACTAACCTGTGAATTTTTATTTCCTTTTCTTAAGGAAAATTTTACATATGAAAAAGCAAATACCATGTGCAAAAATAATAATTAGAATTGGTTGTGAAGGAGATTTTTCTCTGTTCTCTAACACTACCGTATCCCTCAAGAGCTTACACCCTCTTGTTTCTCCTTTTTACTAAAAAAAAATTTCAAATGTCAATTCCCCTAGGTATTATAAATCATAGATCTCTCCCAAATCTCAATATAAACTATATACTTCTCTATTAATTGTTAAATAATTCTAAAATTCTAAAACTATATTTCATCAATTTATAGAATAAAAAGTAGTAATATATTATTGTGGGAATTTTTAAATTTATTTTTAAACTATAATTTATACTCATAAAGAGATATTTGGAAAAAATATAAAAATGCTCTATTCACTTATGAAATAAATATTGATACTAAAAATAATCCATTAAAACATTCAAAAGAATGTGTTTAATAGTATAAGTAATGATATTATCTTGCAACATTTTCAATCATCATTGACAATTGTAAATATGAAAATATTTTTTTAAAAATATTTTCCAGAGCCCAACAGACATAATTTTCTGGCTCCGGCCCAATGTGTGTGAACACCAATATGCAACCATTTATAATTTTAAGAACTCAACTTTTTCTTTATTTGGATTCAAAATTAGCTATTGCAAGGCTATATCGTTAGTTTCATGTTTGAAATCCTATGGAGTATGTTAGTTCACTTACTATCTTGATTCATCATGGGAACCATAGATTCTTGTGCCGGGTTTAATTGCTGTGGGATTCGAAAGGGATGAGGGCGTCAAATGCGGCCGTGGTGGGGGAGTTATGGCAGTTAGGGGTTCTAAGGGCGAGGTTTAGAAGGGAGACACAGTTCAGCGGCCGCAAAGGCAGAAGAAGAAGGTGGCGGTGTTTTATGAGGTGGTAGTGGGAGGAGGCAAAGAAGTGGCCGTTGATAGTGGTTGGATTGTTAGATAAAAAAGTTTCACGATTTTTATGATAAAGTGAAAATTTTCAAGAGTTAAAACTGATGACAACTTAAAAAAGAACGATGACATTTATATTGGTGAGGTGATATACTGGATGACTGATGGTAACTAAGTGTTAAACCTCCAACGCAGGGGCTGAGCTCTCCTGGGTGGTCTTGATTCCAATTCCAGCAACAGGATTTGCGAGCATCCGGCCTGAGGCATGCATTAGTGCGCTTATGATGGTAAACTACATTATATATTTGTTTCTGACTTGAGATTTCAGGTTTGGTCACTTGATGATTATTTTGAATTGAGATGGTCCTTGAAGCACTCAAAATCTCTCCAAGCAATGGAAAAAGAACATTCCAAATCCTTCTTCAACTTGCATGGGAAAGTGATGAGGCAGCCTACGACTGATGTGTTAGCTATGATAGTTCCCTTAATTATACTTTTATGATGGCTACTTGCTGCTGAGAACAAGTGCAAAAGTTCTTTATCTACAAATTTGAACTGAACAAGTTGCAGGAAGTAATTTGTCTACTATGTTAGAAAAAATAAGGTGGTCGAGTGAAGGAAGCTTAGCTAGAAGCTGCTCTATCATATTTGAGTGAATCTGATGACAATTTAATTGAAATTAGTAACCCAAATATATCAAGGGATCAGGAACAGAAGGCAATAAGGTCGGAGTAAATGATTAGCCAAGAATGTAGGGCATGAAATTCAGAAAAGGCCCGGCTTGAAACTATAAAAATAATCAGCGAATTGGAATCTAAACAAGAGAGAAATAGCTACATGTCTTCTACTATCCGGTTATTATATATATGATTAACAGGACAAAAGTCAAGAGTAGGACTGGCTTGTGTTTCCTGCCCGTGAATTCACGGGACAAAGGTAGTCTGGCTACTTGCACTTCAATAAGTTAATTAAAAAGGATTAATCGTGAAAGATGATTTGAGCCATTTGTTGCTGAAGAATAAAATATACTCCTAACATTAAATTGACTCTTCAGTCCTCCACTCCAAAATTACACATCCGACCAGTCCTTCCTTCAACAAATCAAGCCAAAATTAATCAATTACTTCACATATATATATACACACACACACACACATGGTGAGCAAATAAATGTACTAAAAACAGCCATGATTTTATCCTAGTTAGTAGTTATTGTCTAGTTGCCGTTTGCTTTGTTTGTTTTTATTCTCGCGCTGGTGTGGGTCGTCAACAAGAGGAGACAGGAATCTTTCTTCTACTGCCGCACAATAATAATGCTACAAGAATAAGCAGCAGTTAATCCATCTTCTTGGCCATTTCCCTGTTTCTTCTGAATACTCTGAAAGCGCGTGAAGCTTTTAACAGGTATTTCTGCTGTCTGATGCATCTCCTTTTGACGTCAATCCAAATTATTAACATCAACTAGTTCCCATCTCTGGTCCACAGGGGCTGTTCCAATGAGTCCACGTAAGAGGAAACTTTCGGCAAATAAAAATACTACTGCATAACTGCAACAAATTAAGCTATATCAATAGGGTCCTGTAATTAATTTATATACATTTCTAACATTTTGGGTGGCTCTGGAAAATGCATTACATATTTTATTCAAAATACAAGTGTTAAAGATGGTAGAAGATTGATCCAAGTAGAGGCTGAACGACTCTTTTCACTTCCATGTCATTCGTACTAAAGATGCTAGAGTAAGAGGCTATCATGCATGCATTTGTTTGAATTCTGGGAAATCTAAATTTATACGCTATTGGTTTTAAATTTCTGAAATCCATTCATTTTCTATCTTGTTTCTTTTAAAAATTAAGTGATTTTCAATGAATTTTTTTTCCATGTCCAACCTAAATATAAGGAGAAATTTTTTTTTAAAAAAAGATTACTTTATATAAATCAAGAAAATGATCACTTTTCCCACTTTTTAAACTTCTCCCCCAAATACAATCTTATATTTATGTATCATATTAGCTATTTTACCACATTAAAATGTTTGAAAGTTGCCATTGTTCTTTTTTTGGTACTCATAATACAATGTAAATGAATTTTCTTTTTTTTTTTTTTTGAAACTCAGAATACAATATAAGTCCACCCTAAACTTTATTATATCCAATCTAACCTCACCATTTGATTGCAAAAGAGGAGAAACCTCTTATATGAGTTAGGATTTGAATTCAACTGGCTATAAGGAATGATGGGTATATCATGCATATAAGGTTTAAAGTGCTAGAATTTGGTTAAACAATTGCTTCCTATTCTTAAATAATAGCCTATATATTGTGAAAGAGTGTTTTGTGGATCCCTTTCATACATAAATTGTAACATTAGCCATTTTCTAGGATTTGAGGATATTCATGTCTTTTGTGCTGTTCAAACTAGCTAGATTCAGGTTTTACTTTAGGGGTTTACACGCAAGCTAACTGGGTCAGACCTTTGCAAATACAGTCAGTTGATTCTTTTATCAATAGAATGTTTTAACAAACGGGACATGTAAAGTTAAAATTTTAAGTTTTGAATTTTGAACCTCTTGTTGAAAATTACTCCTATAAACTTTACCCAAATCCAGTTTGTTCACTGCAAGATAAATGCCATATACTAACAAACAAAATTACTAACACGCTTAGAAGTGTCAGTGTACAATATTGTGTACAGTTATTACGTTAACATGCAAAACAATCGATTGATTGATAAATAGTTTTAATCGTTGATAAAAAAGTTCATCGATATTGTAGTCTTTGTATGGAATAAATTGACGCACAAAATAATGGATAAAAAATTCAAATTAAAATAAACTTTGCACAAAACTTTTCTTTAACTACTCATCACATACTAATTAGGAAATAATTTTAGATTAGACCATTTCTTGAGAGACATCATGGATATATGAATACGGTCCCAAGTCCCCACAACAAAATTCTTGAATGTTAATTTGAAGTTTATCAACAACAAAAATGTTCACATGGAACGTAGTTAAAGTTCGTAGTTTTTAATAGAACATTTGAACCCCCACCCCCAAAAAAAGTTAGAAATATCAAATTTGTTATTAATGTTTTGGGTTAGGAGTGAATATGTTACTATAGTTTTTTTTTTTTGTCCAATCTCCCACAACGCCTTAAAATAGGCCAAATATGTCATTAAAGTTTCAAATTAAGAGTGGATATATAACTAACTGTTAAAAAGTTAATAAAAAACATTAAAAAGCTAACAAAACATTAAAAATAATAAATTTTGAAATTTTAGAATGATAATGTAAATTTTAACAAATTTCAAATACTTTTTGTAATTAGACACACACACACACATACACACACACTCTCTCTCTCTCTCTAATACCGATGAGGAGATTAGATGACAGAGACAGAGGAAGAGCGGCGACAGGATTAGGGCGCTAGTGACAGATACAACGATAAGGCTGAAGCACTGATAGCAGATATTATATTCTCTTTTAGAAAAAATTTCAAAATTTTTGATATTTTTTGAAAGATGTATAATAACTCTAAGATTTTAAAATTTGCTATTTTGCCATTTTTTATTATTTTCTAATTGACAGTTACATATTCGGCCCATTTTAAAACATTAATGGGAGATTGGGCCAACAAAAACTATAGTGACATATTCGATCTCTACTCAACCCATTAGTGGCAAATTTAATATTTCTGTTAAAAAAACACTACAAAAAAAAGCGTATATAAAGCAGAAAAATGAACGCCCTTGCACCTGCTTCAGAATCTCTGCTTTGACATTAAGTTCTCATGGCTTCCTCTGCTAATATTCCAAAAGGACTCTCTCTCTTCCTCCTCTTCACACTCTTCTTCTCCGCAGCATCCTCTTCTCCCAGTCACTCACCTTCATCAACCTCCATGCACGCGAACCTCTCCTCCATCAAATCCTTCTGTAAAACCACCCCACACCCAGACGCTTGCGTCGACTCCTTAAAGCTCTCCATATCCATAAACATCAATGTAAACATTCTCAACTTTCTCCTCCAAACCCTTGAAGCCGCCCTTTCTGAAGTCGCCAAGCTCTACAACCTCTTCCTGAAAGCAGGAAACTCGAACCTCGTCGAGAAGCAGAGAGGCGCTATCCAAGACTGCAGAGAGCTTCACCAGATCACGCTTTCTTCCCTCCAACGAACCGTCTCCAAAATCGAAGCCCAAGACCCCAAGAAGCTCTGGGATGCCAGAGCCTATCTCAGCGCCTCTCTTACCAACAAGAACACTTGCTTAGAAGGCCTCGACTCTGCTTCAGGTCCCCTGAAGCCTATGATAATGAACTCCATGACGACTACTTACAAACACGTCAGCAACATCCTCTCGAAACTCCCGAAACCGGCCGGCCGACGGAAGGGACGCCGCCTGATGTGGTTTCCGAAGTGGCTGTCGAGGAGGCACGGCCGGATTTTGCAGGATGATGGGTTTGATGAGGACGATATGCTGACGGTGGCGGCGGACGGAACGGGGAATTTCAGTACGATTTCTGAGGCGATTAATTTTGCGCCGAATAATAGCTATGCTCGGAGGACAATTATATATGTCAAGGAAGGGGTTTATCAGGAGAATGTGGAGATTCCAAGCTGGAAAGCTAACATTGTTTTGCTTGGAGATGGTAGCGATGTAACTTTGATTACTAGCAATCGTAGCGTTGGTGATGGCTGGACAACTTTCAGATCTGCTACTCTCGGTAACATTCTTCTTCTTAGTCTTTTTTTTTTTTTTAATAAAAAAAGAAAAAATTTAAAATGTAATTATTACAATAACAAATTGGACAAAAACAAATTAGACCAGGTTTCATGCATGGAATGTTATTCTTGATAATTGCATAAATCTAAAATTTAAGAAGAACTTCGTAGTAAAATTTATATGCATGTAATAATTACTGTGGGAACTTACCATTATGTAAATCTTTCAAAATAAAGGGAAAGATACAACTACTAAGTACTAACACAACTAAATCTTTTAGCGGTTTCGGGCGAGGGGTTTCTCGCACGGGACATAACCATAGAAAACACCGCCGGACCGGCAATGCACCAGGCGGTCGCGCTCAGAGTGAACGCCGATTATGCTGCCCTTTACCGATGCGCGATTTACGGCTACCAAGACTCTCTATACGTCCATTCCTTCCGGCAGTTCTACCGAGAATGCGACATCTTCGGCACCATCGATTACATCTTTGGCAACGCCGCCGTCGTCATCCAGGCTTCCAACATCATCTCCAGAATGCCGATGCCGGGCCAATTCACCGTCATCACCGCCAACTCCAGAGACTCCCCAGATGAGGACACCGGTATATCAATCCAGAATTGCACCGTCCTTGCGACCGACGACCTCAGCTCCAATTCCAGTGCCGTCAGGAGCTACTTGGGGAGGCCGTGGAAGGTTTACTCTCGGACGGTTTTTCTGGAGTCATACATAGATGGGTTCATTGACCCGAGTGGGTGGACCCGGTGGTCCGGAGACCAAGGACTAAGCACATTATACTACGGGGAATACGGAAATTATGGGCCGGGGTCGGGTACCGATGGTCGGGTCAATTGGCCGGGTTATCACGTGATGGATTATTCCGACGCGTATAATTTCACAGTGAGGGAGTTTATCAGCGGTGATGATTGGTTGGGAGCTACTTCCTTCCCCTATGATGATGGCATTTGAATTGTAGAAAGTGAATTAAACAGCATTATAGTAGATACTATTCTTTCTTTCTTTCTTTTGTGGATATTTTGGTGTGTGGAAAGAGTCAGAGATCGAGGGTGGGTTACTGGGGTCTGTAGAACGGGGGGATGGAGACTGTTTTGGATTTCGCTCCGAGTTTCAAATTTGGCAGCGCACACGGAAGAGGGTACTTGACAGACAAACCGTCAACATTGGATGTGGATGCCAGTTTTGGAAACTGTAGAATCGCTGCTAATGTCGGTCGGTCACGGCAAATGTTGGGTAAATTACACCCGTTACCCCCAATCTTTAACTATTGTTTCACTTCTAACTCTAACCTTTACTTTGCTCGTAATGTATCCCTAACTTCAATAAAATGTTTCATTTTGCCTCATTTTCAGACGGGAATTGTTATCTCAGACAAAAAAAGCCATGTCAGTAGATTACTGTAGGGGAAAATGCTTGTGTTTAACCCCTATAAAAATCCTTTTTGCCAAAAAAACATTAAACTTTTAAATCTAGCAAAAAGACTTAAAACTTTCTCCAGCTAACCCTCATCCCCATCTCAGCAGCCACCCTCTCCAGCGAACCCCCTCCTTCCTCTTCCTCTCATCCCCCTTTGGCCTCTTCTCCATGATGAATGTTATTAATCGGCTTCTCTCTCATGAATCAAGCCTCCCTATTGCGACGAAATAGAGCTCGGTCTTGAGTTGCGACTCTCGGCCCTTTTGCACTCATCGCCAAATTGCCACCCTCCTACCTTTCCTCCCTCTCCGCTGCCAACACCAGCCTCCTTTTCCACCCTATTCTCCCATCTCCAGCTTGCAATTGAACTTCCCTTTCAACCGTCGTTTACCCATCCACTCACCCATTCCCGCTTCCTCTCCCCCATCATTGCCGGCGATTCGGCTTCCTCTTGATTTGGCTTTCTCTCAATTCAACGCCAGTGGACAAGGGCAATTCGATGGCCAGTAGATGACTGTGACTACAAGAGGGCTAGGAGTCTTGGCTTAAGACTAAGCTCAATTCTAGTGCAATAGGAACGCTTGATTCACGAAAAGAAAGAAAATTAATCACACTCACTGTGGAGAAGAGGCCAAAAAGGGATGAGAGGAAGGAAGTGGTTCACCGGAGAGGGAGGCCGCTGAGATAGGGGTGACATAGAGGGTTAGCCGGAAAAAGTTTTAAAGCTTTTTTTGTTAGATTTAAAAGTTTTAAGGCTCTTTTGGCAAAGAGGATTTTTACTGGGGTTAAAATAAGTATTTTGCTCTCCAATAATATGCTAACATGGCTTTTTCTATAAGAGATAACGATTTTCGTCTGAAAAAAGGCAAAAATGAAACATTTTATTGATATGAAAGATATGTTATGAGTAAAGTGAAAGTTAGGGTTAGAAGTGAAACAACAATTAAAGATTGGGGGTAGCGGGTGCAATTTACCTGTAAATGTTGGATTGCATGGGCCTAATTCTTTTATTTTTGTCGAGATGCATGAGAGATAGATTTGTTTAATTCTCATTTTTTACACTAGCCTGGATATTTTTATAAGTCCTTAGTGGTGAAACCAAGTTTTTTTGTTCAGGGGATAAGCACATGCAGTATAGAAGTGAGTGCAATGAGACAATGGTGGTATGGTAAGACGGTGGCGAGCTTGAGTTTTAGTAGCGGATTTAAATAAAAATTATTTGAGCTAATTCATAATAGTATACATATAAAGAAATATTACTTTGAGTAACATTTGGTTTTAATTTGAAGTAAATTATCAAACTTTATTGATTTTTAAAATAAATTATTTCTATAATCACTAAATATATTTGCTCTATATTTAACTTTAGATTGAATAAGTCTTTAAAATTATTTAGAAACTTCAAAGATTAATTTTGAGTAAGAAAAATTACTATCACTTTTTTAGGTAAAACATAAAGATATTTAATTAGTTTTTCAAAAAAATAAAGGTTTGTCTCTCTAAGGCAGATTGCCTGGAAATATACTAATTCAAGTTTTTTAGAATAAAATAATTGAAAGATATAACAGTTTATAATTTTACACTAAAAACAAGTAGAAAAAAAATATTTTTTTAACAAAGTTGACACTTTTATTAGGTATTAACATGACTTATTTGAAAATTTTGAACTTAACATAGTTTGTAATATTCAATAACTAAAATAAGTTGACTCATAATTTGAGAGCTAACTATGCCAATTAAGTAAGGTCGAAGAGCTAATATTGTATTTAAGCCATAGTTTTAAGATAAGAAAAAGAGTAACAGAAAAAAATTTGTAATGAGTGCATAATTGGTCCCCATAATTTTTAGCAATTGTCTCACTGACTTCTATCTTTATATTTTTCCACTATACCAAGGGGACAAACTTTATATCTGGTATCTAATTTCTAATAAAATCACCAAACTAGTACCTTATATTATCATATTTTCAAAATTCAAATAGCAGCACCCTCACCCCTTAATGGTTCTGCCATTGTAAGTCCTAGATAAATAATTTACACCTCACTAGGAAGCTTAGAAGTATTAAATGATTTGCTAAGTTACTCATTTCTTTTTTACATGTACCATCTTTAATGACATAGTTTCAACACTATGCATGAGTAATAACACTACTAAAATTTCACTGTTTACCAACGCGCAGTTACCAACGGCTGCGCGTTGATAAATTGAAATTACCAACTCGGAGCCATTGGAAGACGCAAGTTGGTAATCGATTTGTTGGAATTTTTTTTACCAATGCGCAAAAATTAACACGTTGGTACATTCCAACGCGTGCACGTTGGTAAATTGCATGTTGGTAATTATCAACGACCAGGAACCGGCATTGGTTTCCAACGCGTATTTTTAGTTACCAACGGTCGCGCATTGGTAATTACCAACTGCCACGCACATTGGTAAGTACCAACTGCCACACGCATTGATAATCACCAACTGCCAGGCACGTTGGTAAGTATCAACTGCCACGCGCGTTGGTAAAAGAGTTGGTAATTACCAACGTGCACGCGTTGGAATTTACCAACTGCTATGCGCATTAGTACAAGAGTTGGTAATTACCAACACAAGTGGAAGTTGATAATTACCAACACGTGCGAGTTGGTAGGAGGCCGTTGGTAATTACCAACTTGCATACGCATTGGTAAGTATGTTGGTAATTATCAACGTGCACGCATGTTGGTAATTATCAACGTGCACGCATGCGAGTTGGTAAATGGCTGTTGGTATTTACCAACGTGCACGCGCGTTGGTAATATACATTTTTCAATTCTAGGCCAGGGTTGTTTCCTGTTTTTCCCTATTTGAAACAATTTCGAAACAGAGATACCAATTTCAAAGTTCCGCCACCCTTGCTAAACTATCAAAAATTACTCATAATTTCCACGTAATTTCCATCAAACATTCTCTAATACATCATAATTAAAACAAGTACATATATGTATGGAACAAACTATACAACATTCAACATTCGACACATCTCAGGAATGTCATCTGAGTCTTAGGTCTAACAATTCTTGCCCAAGTTTGATAACACAGGAAATTATAAAATGATATACCTGTTGAAGACGACAATCAAGGAGTCCCGACTATTTCCTCATCCTCCGAGTCCAAGTCATCAGAATACTGTGGAACTTGTTGAGCCGACGGGCACGGAAGGTTAAATGAACGACAAATAATCTCAAACTGAGCCCAGTTCGCCTCCAATGCTGCCTTATTTGCCTCCATCTCTGTTCTCTGTCTCCTCTTAATTTTCTCAAGCTTTCTCTCATACTCGGCATCCCTTCGCGCATTCTCCTCCACCATCATCTTCTGTACTTGCTCATTGAATTGCGGTGTCTGTGTGATGTCAATAGGTGGGATGGCACCTGGCAGTCGGCGGCCCGGTATGACGCACTGCTCAGATCCTAAACCAAAAACACGCCCTCTCCTTCTCCCTCCAGATGCAGTACTAATTATTGCAAGTTCATCAATTGGCTCTAATCCATCCTCTTGTTGTGTTTGCTCCTCAATCTCAGCACTGATACGAGTCTACAGAAACATATTAACACATTTGAATCAGACATTATTGGTAAAACATGGTAAGTATCTTAAGAATAGTTTAGAAAAAAAAGTTATAATACTTACAGCAACTTCTTCACATCGCTTACTAACATATTTTCCGTTCTTCATTTTATGTGTTGCTTGAAGGACTTTAAACAAGCCAGGGTCCTTCTTCTCTAGATCTCTCTCTCTCTAATTGAATGAAACGTCAGATTAATAGGTAATTTAAGTTCATTATTTACTTAAATGTAAAATGGAAGAACATTGACGAGATATATACCATTTGCTCTCGATGTGCAGACATCGAGATAGATCCCCCTGCATATGTCGCGCTGCAAGAGCCAGACTGTGAATCCTCGTCACTTACTGTTGCTCGCATTGCCTTGAATCTAGCGGACTTCTGAATGAACTCCGGACTGGCCCAATATGCCTCCATTTCCGCATATGCAGCATCGGACATAAAGTTTGCCTTTGCTCGACGTTTAACAGGATCCTTGACACATCGGATTTCTGACATCATGCATCTGTAATGCTGTGCTCCCAAGATATTCCACACCCGATACACCTCATTATGGTGTATCGGATCCCACTCACAGCTCTTCTGTAAAGGTTAATATTTCAAAACTATTAGCATGAAAAAAGCAAGTAGTTGTTTTGACAGTAATACATCATTATCATAGTAATATACGTGTTATACCTCAAAAACACGCCACCATTGTTGAAGGTCTGATGGAGAGACGGAGGACCAATCAGAATATGGTTTGAAATGTGTGGTGAAACATGGTGTCACTAACCGTGTCGCTGCAGCTGGAATGAATCTGCACAGTTCAAATGATTAATCACAGTTATATGTTGATGATTCACAGTAATGTAAGTAATATTACTATTTTCAGAACGTTTGTAGGATATTCATCACTTACGTGTTACCATGTGGGGATATCCTCATCCGAGCTCGGGCTGGTGTCTGTGACATCGATGATGGGATGTCATCAATATGTATGTCTTCATCTGAGGGATGAGTCGTCAGTATCGGGTGCCTAACATGCCGCGCACCAGATCCATGTCCAGATGTCGTGCCTCCACCGCCGTCAGATCGGTGCTGATGTGAGTGGACGTGCGTCGCTGGCACTGTTGTGTCCTGCGTCTCTACACCGACATCGTCCTGTGCCCGGGATGAAGAACCCATCCTCTGTCGAGCATTAAGTATTGGCTCCATGACCTCCTTAAACTGCGCAAATGGTCCCTTCCCAGGTCGGCGCTTATAGGTGTTATCCCCTTTACGCGGCATCTGCATTTATTATTATTATTAGTAAGAAAATTAAACATTCATATGTTTACTGACATTAATTGTTATGTGTTCGCTTCACATAAATTTACCAAATATGTTTCAGACAACTAATGACTCGTGATGACTAAACAAAGTAACTGTTATCCTCATTCACCCGACCCAGTGCTTCCAGTATCATGAAACTCCTCATTTTCTTCAGTGTCAATGTCATCGGATAAAAACTCCTCCTCATCATCTGTTTCGTCATTAGAACCCCCCTCCTCAACTAAATCTTCTTCAATATCATCACCGACACCCGGGTCAGCTAACTCCTCAACTGGGTCATCTTCAATTCTTTGACTCATAACGGATCCACTTTCTTGATAAACGTCATCCTTGTCAACAATTGCATACTGGATTATCCATCTAGGTTTTATCTTCATAACAGCTGACCACCCGTTTTTCTCACGTGACTTTGTCGGATAGGGTGTGTAGTAAACTTGGTCAGCCTGTGATGCTAGAATGAAAGGATCAAACTTCTGATATCTGCGGCTATCCCGGATCTCAACTAACCCAAACTGTTTATGCATTCGAGTTCCACGTTCAGGTGTTGGGTCAAACCAGTTGCACCTAAACAAGACAACATTCTTATGTGGATAGCCAGGATATTCGAGTTGAATGACTTCTTCTAATATACCATAAAAATCACATTCAACTTCGCTTGAACCCGTGCTTCGTATGCAGACTCCACTATTAAATGTTGATTTGTCCTTGCCCCATTCACTTATGTGAAACTTGTACCCATTTGTGAAATAAACAGGCCATGTCTCTACCCGACGTGAGGGTCCACATGCAACATCCCACAAGATGTTATCGACTATATTGTTACCTGGGTCATCAACCTATGTAAAACAATTTCATTTTAGGACAATATATCTGGAAGTTTATAACTTAACATATTGCAATACATAGTGAGTCGAAATTTTAGCGTACATAGTGTCGAAGCCAGCTTGAGAAATTGTTTTCAATGTGTATGTCCATCTCAGACATGGTTATATCGGGTGCAGTTTCCCTTACCTGATCCACAAACATACTGTGACGAAATGGGGAGAGGAGGAAAATATGTTAGTTTCGTCAGATGATTAGTACTGAACTTCAAAATAATCAAACTACTGGATGATCATGAAGGATGACTTACTTTAGATATGGCCTGATCTCAGCACAGTTTAGAAGAACGTATGTGGTTGCAAGTCTGAGTTCATCATCTGTGAGGAATCTATATCTACATGCACCATATGGACGTCCCGAAAAGGTGAATATGGACCACAACTCACCATTACAGGGGACAGGACCACCATCATCATTTCGCGGTACTCGGTTCATCATGGAGGGAACATGGGATTCAAAGTAATGAGAGCAAAAGATGGAAGTCTCCTCTATAAGGTATGCTTCACATATCGATCCCTTAACATGAGCAATATTAGAAACCTTCATTTTTAGGTCATGCATGCACCGCTCAAATTTATACATCCATCGGTACTGAATAGGTCCTCCAACCCTTGCTTCATATGGCAAGTGAACTGGGAGATGCTCCATGATATCAAAAAACCCTGGAGGAAAATTTCTCTCAAGCTTACAAATTATAATTGGAATATTGGCCTCCAACGCCAACAAGTGATTCTCATGAAGCTCTGGAGAGCACAAGTCTCTAAAGAATAGGCTTAACTCCGTTAATGGCTTCCATATATTTTCGGGAAGCGCTTCAAAGGCAATGGGGAGAAGCTTTTGCATCATAACATGACAATCATGACTCTTCATGCCATACATTTTGCAACCAGAGGTATCAATACATCTCCCAAGATTTAAGGCATATCCATCAGGGAGTCATAGAGATTTTACCCAAACGATCACATCTTGCCTTTGGTTAACATCAAATGTAAACCTTGCCTTTGGTTTGAATGAACGACCATCATCAAGATCAACCATGTTTAACTCCGTCCGATTACAATAAATTTCAAGGTCCTTCCGTGCTTTAACATTATCTTTCGTTTTGTTCTTAACATCCATCACAGTATTCCATATATTCTCAAACACGTTCTTCTCAATATGCATGACATCAAGATTATGGCGGATTAAGTTCGTGGCCCAATACGGTAAGTCCCAAAAAATGCTTCGCTTCGTCCAATTATGTGATTTCCCATAATCGCATGGGCGATGTTGTGGACCATCATTACCAATTGATGGAATCCATGAGATTTTTTCAAATATAGCCTCACCTGATAAGCGCTCGGGAGGCAATGCCTTCTTTGACTTCCCACTCTTAAAACATGTACTATTTCTTCTATATGGGTGGTTCCGGCCAAGAAATTGCCGGTGATAGTCGAAAAAAGAAAATTTTCTACCATACTTAAGTTAGAATGCCTTACTTTCTCCCATACAAATAGGGCAAGACAATCGACCATGTGTCATCCATCCTGAAAGCATGCCATAAGCGGGAAAGTCATTTATGGTCCACATTAATGCTGCTCGAAGAACAAAATTTTCTTTCAATGACACATCCCATGTTTCAACGCCATCAAACCACAGATGCCTTAGCTCTTCTATTAGAGGTTGTAGATAAACATCAATCTTATGATTTGGGCTATGTGGACTTGGAATCAACAATGAAAGGAACATATACGGTTTTTTCATACACATCCAAGGGGGCAAATTATACGGAGTAACGATAACAGGCCAACAAGAGTATTGTTTTCCAGATGGTCCAAATGGGGTAAATCCATCAGCACACAACCCCAATCGGACATTTCGTGCTTTCGAGGCAAACCATGGGTAGGTCCGATCAAAATGTTTCCAAGCTTCACCATCTGATGGATGTTTTATAACACCTGGGAACTGTGTTTGCTCCTTATGCCACCTCATCTGCTCTGCTGTTGACATTGACGCAAATAAGCGTTGCAGATGAAGGCTTAGTGGTAAGTAATGCATGGTTTTTCTCGGTTGATCTTTACCCCGACCTCCCTTTTTTGGCTTATATCTCTTAGCTCCACAGTACTTACAAATACGCAGAATACTTTCATCTTTCCAGAACAACATGCAATCATTCACACACACATCAATCTTCTGGTGAGACAGGCTCAATTGCGAAACTAATTTCTTCGTTTCAAACCAATTTGATGGCATCTTACTATCTGTAGGTTGAGTCTCCTTCATCAGTTGGGCAATGCCATTAAAACATGCTCATAACATATGATACTCAGACTTAAGGTTAAGAAGACGGACAGCAGCAGATAACTCAGAATAATTTTCGCACCCATCCCATAGAGGAGTTGATGTTGAATTTAATAGATTAAAAAAAAATTTTGCACTTTCATTTGGCTCTGCAACATTGTCTTCCAGAATTTGTGAGTAATTAGGCCCAACGGCATCTAATACCATCCTTTCATATGGATTCGTCGAAGACCCCTCGTCAAAGTGATGAAAGCCACCCACACCCGGGTCTGTATCTGATGCTTCATTAAATGGCTCTCCATGAGCCGTCCAATTCAAGTAAAAAGGCTTAAACCCCCATTTGTACAGATGAACTCTGACCTCGTCAGACTCTTTAAACCGCAAATTCTTACACTTTCGACAAGGACAGCGAATGCATAACCCGCTCATTGTTTCAGGATGAGAGACAGCGAATGATATAAATTCATCAACCCCGGACTCCCACTCTTGTGTGTAACCCGTTCGGCCAGGCAAGAAACGGTTACTGTACATCCAACTACGGGCCGACTCCATTACAAACTAAATCTGTTGGTAATCGTATACCCATCAGTGTCATCAAAGTTCGCTATCACGAAATTATTATTTCACAATATCTCATCTTACAGAACAAACCATCATATCGTCAATAATACTATTAATAATGATTTGTACCCTTCTGACAGATGTATCACAATGACAGAATATATATATCACAAAACACATCTTTCAATTATCAATACTAATACTATTAGTAATTTTATTAGTATATTGTTTATTATGATTATTATTATTAGTAGTAGTATTATGATTGTGCGGTGCATATTACTATAATTATAATGATGTAATAATAATTATTATACGCATTACTATTATCAGCATAATTATTTATATTATTAATAGTACAATTTTATTACTAGACTAATTATTATATTATTAATATACAATTTTATTACTAGACTAATATTATTATCTGTATTATTATGGGTATAGTATTATTATTAGTCAAATTTAATTACTATGGGTATTATTGTAATTAATAGATAAATTATTTTCATTATTATATATAATTAGTATTGGTAATTTTATCATTATTATAGCCACTATTCCTATTATTATTATTATTGTTGTTGTTGTTGTTGTTGTTGTTGTTGTTGTTATTATTTTCCATGTATTATTAATATGACTATTATTAGAACTATTACTCTTATTATAATTATTGGGTACAAATAATTATTTTTACTATTATAATTATTATAATGATTGTCGTTATTATTATTGTTGTTGTTGTAATATTGTTCATATTATTCTTATTATTAACCATATTATTACATTATTATATTTCTCATTCTTATTGTTCTTATTATTAACGTAATTATAATCATTGACCATATCATACTTAATTATTATTACTTAGTTTCATTATTATTATTTTCTAACTTACTACTACTACTACGTACTATTCTTAATTATTATTATTACTATTATTATTTTTTTATATTATTGGGTACATATTATTATTATTATTATTATTATTATTATTATTATTATTATTATTATTATTATTATATTATTAATATTATTTATTATTATTATAATTATTATTGTGCCGTTATAATTATGACTGTGCCGTGCATATTAGTATGATTATTATGAAGTAATAATAAATATTATATACATTATTATTATCCGTATTATTATGGGTACAATATTATTATTAGTCAAATTTAATTACTATGGGTATAATTGTAATTAATAGATAAATTATTTTCATTATTATATATAATTAGTATTGGTAATTTTATAATTATGGTCATTGTATAACAACATTTTGAACTGGTCATAAAAGTGTGACAAGTTCTACCTTAAGGTATGAGGAGCAATTCAGCTAGACAAATCATTTCTCGATGTTGGGTGGGTTATTTGACCCCGTTTATAATCAAGCTGCAATATCATCAACAATAAAGATTTTAAGGTTATGGGGAGGTGGTTTTAAACTTTCTAGTATCTTAGGAATGAAATAGAGGGCTTGGGGATTATGCACAAATCATGAATAACATTATATATATATATATATATATATATATATATATATATATAGTCTCTAGTCACAACAAGTTACTTGATAAAAGTGGTTATTCTGGTTATGATTGATTAAATATGGAATTGAGCATATAGTCTCTAAAATGGATTTTCGAAAATGCACTTATTTCTTTCTAGTCAAATAGTACCAATAGTAGACTAGGTTAGTAAACTACTTTTACTGCCATTTTCCTAGAACTAATTAATAAGATCGAATATGACCACCATTTCAAAGAATGAAAACCTTGGGTTGATGGATTAGTAAAGAAAGAACCCCTTCAACCTTACATGAGCCCGAGATAAAATGTACGCTGATTCGCTAGTATGGTGACATCTCATGCAATTCAGATTGAGAAAACCATTGTGTCCAGCGATATAATTAACAGTAGTGGGAAGAACATTTAGAATTAATATAACTTTCGTTTGAAATGATGAAATATTTAATTAATTCAAAATCATAAAATATATTTTTCAAGCTTTTATAGATTTCTTATATATGTCTGACAAAATTCACTCTTATAGCAAATTCGTAAACTTAACTTGCTCAAGAAAAAAAAATTAAAAGATCAAACTTAACATTAACTGGTTCTCAGCATGTAAATTCAATAAACAAATACTATCTTTGTCCGAAGTTGGTTGGCACTTTCCTTTTCTTTTTTTCCTGTAAATATTGAGGACACTAGTATTTTACAGAGATAGCAGTTCATCATACTTTCTCTTAATTAAATTAATCACACAATTATAATAAAATTTCATTAACTAAATAAGCATTATACACACACACACACACACACACACACATAAGCAGAACCAACTTGTTTATATTGATAATCGATATTTGTTTCATTAATTTGTCAAAGGAAAAAAGAGAGGAGCTTAATAAATAGACATGTGCATGGCTGGGAGGGGAGGACATGGGGGTCTACGTAGTTGTTAAGCTGCTGAAGAAATTTCCATTTGAATCCTTCTGTCCATTTGAATAATAATAGCCCATTTATTAATTGAAAATGCTATATAAGTATGGTAAATATGATAATTAACATGACTAATATTATTATTATTATTATTATTATTGTTGTTGTTGTTGTTGTGTTGTTGTTGTTGTTATTATTATTATTATTATTATGCTTCCCACGTATTATTAATATGACTATTATTAGAACTATTACTCTTATTATAATTATTGGGTACAAATAATTACTTTTACTATTACAATTATTATAATCATTATCGTTAATATTATTATTATTGTTGTAATATTGTTCATATTATTCTTATTATTAAGCATCTTATTACATTATTATATTTCTCAGTCTTATTGTTCTTATTATTAACGTAATTATAATCATTGACCATAGCATACTTAATTATTATTACTTAGTTTCATTATTATTATTTTTTTCTAACTACTACTACTACTACATACTATTCTTAATTATTATTATTACTATTTATTATTTTTTTATTATAATGAGTACATCTTATTATTATTATTATTATTATTATTATTATTATTATTATTATTATTATTATTATTATTATTATTATTATTATTATTATTATGACTGTGCCATGCATATTAGTATGATTATTATAATGTAATAATAATTATTATATACATTATTATTATTTTTATTATTATGGGTGCAGTAGTATTATTATTAGTCAAATTTAATTACTATAGGTATTATTGTAATTAATAGATAAATTATTTTCATTATTATATATAATTAGTATTGGTAATTTTATAAGTATGGTAAATATGATAATTATTATACTAATAATAATAATATATTATTAATATTATTATAATTATTATTATTAGTTATTATTATATTATTATTATTATTATTATTATTATTATCAATATAATAGCGACTATTCCTATTATTATTATTAATATTATTATTATTCATTGTTGTTGTTGTTGTTGTTGTTGTTGTTGTTGTTATTATTATTATTATTATTATTATTATTATTATTATTATTATTATTATTATTATTATTATTATTATTATTATGCTTCCCACGTATTATTAATATGACTATTATTAGAACTATTACTCTTATTATAATTATTGGGTACAAATAATTATTTTTACTATTATAATTATTATAATCATTATCGTTAATATTATTATTATTGTTGTAATATTGTTCATATTATTCTTATTATTAAGCGTATTATTACATTATTATATTTCTCATTCTTATTGTTCTTATTATTAATGTAATTATAATCATTGACCATATCATACTTAATTATTATTACTTAGTTTCATTATTATTATTTTCTAACTTACTACTACTACTACGTACTATTCTTAATTACTATTATTACTATTATTATTTTTATATTATTGGGTACATCTTATTATTATTATTATTATTATTATTATTATTATTATTATTATTATTATTATTATTAATTATTATTACACCATAACATAATATAACCATTTACACTAAATCACTCAAACTAAACCATAACTAAACCAATTAGCATCAAAATATATAGAATTAATAAATTCATACAATAATCTATATCATAAAAACAAATAACCTACCTTTAACATAATCAAATACCACAAATAAATTCCATATTCACCTTTTTCCATCACTAAAAATACCCACAAACAAAAAATAATTAACAGAAATTAATTGGACAAAACAAGAACTATGTTGGAACCATAGACACAATACATACATTTTCATAGCAACAAAAAAAAAACAATTTTTTTTCAAAAAAAAATTTTACCATTTTTGGATTGGAAGAAAAAAAAATAAAAATTACCTCTAACAACTTCACAATCAGAAGAATCAGCTCGGGCAACCCTTGAAGTTAAGAGATGGAGGTATGAACTGAAAAAAGCAAGGTAAAAACACTCAATCTCACGAAAATTTTATTTATACAGAAAATCAACAAAAACCGTAAATACCTATACCTGAGAAACTCGCACCAGATCTATGAAATGGAGCCAAAAACACGTGTTCCGGAGGTCCCCGACGTCCATCACCGGCAGAGAACACATTTTGGTTTTTTTCCCAAAATGATGCGATTGAAATGTCTGGAGGAAGAAGACGAAGATTTAAAATACCCTTACCAACGGCCTAGCCGTTGGAAAAAAAAAACCTAAAATGCACCGTTTAATTAAATAACTACCACAACATAAGGCCCATTTCCAGACAGATGTCCACCAATGCCTGCATATTGGAAATTTAACCAACGGTCAAGCCCATTGGTATTTACCAACGGCTACAGCCGTTGGAAGCCGTTGGAAAAAGCCAAACATTTAATTACATAATTACCAACAGCTATGCCGTTGGTAAAAAAGCTCACTAAATCAAAGTCCACCAACACGGTCACGTTGGACATTTTATCAACGGTCAAGCCCATTGGTATTTACCAACGGCTAGGCCATTGGAAAAAAACATATAGTAGTTTTCAATCTCTACCAATACGTACACGTTGGAATAAATATACCAATGGTCGTGCTCGTTGGTATTTACCAACGGCTAGGCCGTTGGTAATAATGCCATTGGTAAATCCCCATTTTTTCGTAGTGTAATATTTGGAATTATATACTTGAAATTTGTGTTTCAAGCATGGTTTCAAATCTCGTACCAGTCATACTAATTGAAAAATAGTATGAAAAGGGTGTGTCTTGTTTTGTTCTGCGCACCGGACAACTTGGACATCTTGTACCCACTACTAGAAAAAAACCCAGACAGTTAGCCATTAGAAAATGCCAGATCCAATGGAAAGCATTGGAAAAAAGCAGTTGGCTTTCTTAATGTCAAAATTAAGTTTCCAACCGCTGTCATCAAATTTTCTAATAGATGGTGGTTGTTGGACTTTTGATGAATGTAGGCTGTTGGATGTTGGATTTTTCCACGAATAGTTGTCTGAAAGTCAACATTTTTTTAAAAAAAATAATAAAATAAATTGAAAATAGACCATTCTAAGATTCGTATACTACAAGGAAGAGGAGTTACATCCTTTTTCCTTGATTTCCATTTCTTTCGACCATTTGATGAAAGAATCTACATTTTTTTATATAAACAAATGGCTTCATGGAATAAGGAAAAGAGTTAATTCCACAAAGCAGAGATGATCTAAAATTCCATAATGCTACTAAAGTGGAGCTAATGCACAACATTAAAACCTATAACATATAAGCTATTGAAGTGGAGTTTATTAGGGTTGGAAACTAGGAAACTCTACTGTTGTCCCAGCAGTTTCTACCTAAAGTTTTCTGATGAAAATGAAAACGGAGTTTGCTATTGTCCATATGTTATTTGAGCATAAATATTTTCATATAATTCTTTTTACTTGAATTAAGGGAAATAGGATAACCAAGCAAAATCAAATCATAAATTGATGAATTTGAACTAAAAGTAAATTACAAGTAACAAGAAACTTATGGCATTTGTCAAAACATAGAACAAAGCTACAGCAGCTAGATTGTTTGGTGTCATCCAAATTCAGACCCAAAACAACATCAATTATTGGAGTAAAATCCAAATTTTGTCCTTTAACTATTCAATTTGTCCTAAAATAGTTTATTAGCTCTAAAAGTAACTATTGAGGTCCCCTAACTCACATAGTTCGTTTTATTTTAGTCTTATCCTTTATTTTGGCCATTATTTCAGATGAAAAATACATACATTCCATTTAATACCCCATGTTTGACCCCACAATGCCACATGACATCCTCTTTTATGACAATAAATGACAAAATTGGTAGAATAACAAACCATATATTAGAATTGATAAAAAAACCAAATTTTAGGGACGTAAACTGTTAATTAACCAAATCTTCCCAAATCTTCTTTGACCATCGTCACCATCTTTTTTCCCATCACCGGCCAAATATTCTATCCCCTCGTCACCTTCTCAAATTGAAGAATTGAATCCCTAGTCAGAGATGGAAACAAAAAATTAAATAGAGGGGCAAGAGGAGTCATAAATGGAGAATCAGAGGGCTGGAGGATGGGGATAAGGAATTGAAGGAGTGAAGAACCGGAGGAGTTGAGGAAATTAAATCGAAGAACTAGAGGAGCAAGAAGAGACAACTAAAGACGGTGACTAGAGAATGTGGTAGAGGTAGACGGTTGGAGGAAGAAATAGATGACAAAATCGAAGGATGATTGAGGCCAATGACGCTGAACGGAAAAAATTGCTGTAGGTCATGCTGAACGGAAAGATCCATCGGAGAATGGATCTTTTATGCATCGCCGAATAGGGAGACTTTGGGGAGAGAGAACGTCTGAGAAGAATATTAAGATAGAGAGAGGAGAAAAATGAGAGAGAGAGAAATGAGAGAGAGAGAGAGAGAGAGAGAAAGAGAGAGAGAGAGAGAGAGAGAGAGAGTCTGGGGAAAAGAAGAAAATCTTCGATGTCGCCCACTACAACTCTGACTGGTAGCCCTATGGCAAATCTGGTTCTTCATAAATCTAAGAGAAGTCTAGGGAGAAGAAAGAAAATTAACAGTGTTGTCATCGTGCACATCCAAGAGATCAATGGTGTAGAGAATGAAATTATACATAGAGAACGTTTGGGGAAAAGGATGAAAATGTTTTGACCTAATTTACGTGTGAAGTCCTTATAATTTTTTATTTGTGTCAATCTTAATATAAAGTTTCTTATCATTCTAGTATAGTCATCCACGTAGGTATTGTGAGACCAAGTGGGGGTATTAAGTGCCACATATGCATTTTTCCTAAAAAATAGCACCAACATAACATATGAAACTCAACTTGAACATGCTATTTGAGTCAGAGGATCTTAATAATCACTTTTAGAGCTAATGAACCAAATTTAGATTTTACCCTTAATTATTGCCTTTGTTGTCTTGGAAAAAACACATTGATCCAATTGAAGGTCATCTATATAACAAACTTACAAAGAGTGATGAGCAGAAAGATAGGTGTAACCACTAATTTTTTTGAAGCCACAAACACTTAATAGTATATAGCAGTCAAAATCCATGCATGTAAGGAAATGCTGCTTCGAGAGAACACATTGATAGATAGTCGAGTAAATGAGAGAAATAAAAAACAGTTTGTCTTTTCTAGCTCCATAACTGGCCAATAAAGCTACATAGAGCCCAAGTAGATCTACCTAACAAAGCTGGAAAATTCGTGAAAAGTGCAGTATCCTCTCACTTCATTATCTGAATTCCTATACAGGTAGGTGCCTATAATTGGTGAGAAGTGCACTAATTTTTGCTATACAGTGACAAATATCTATTCTTTGATACTAGAGGACACCGTTGACCAAAGGCCATTGCAGAGAACGCAATAAACGAGCTAAAGAAGCCTCACAATCCTGAGATTATTGGCATCAACCATCAAGTGCATTGTCTTCCACAAACAGTACAAATTCCATATGAATGAATCGGTCAAAAAGGTCACTGAACTCAATTATTCCTCCTACCAACATACTTTCTAGCAAGAAATGGTAAGGAAAAAAAAATTTACCTGTGACTGAAACGCAATGAGCCCAACCAGCAATATTCCCTCTTCTCAGCCATCTCCAGTGAAATAAACTGGAACTCCATACTTGGATGGAAATCTCAGAAACTGTGAACTTTCAATATTAAACTGTTTCCTCTGATTTGGAAGTATTCTTAATCCCAAAACCAGAAAATTGAGACCGAATCTGGACCGAAAAATTAGAATTGATTGGAGAACATTAGACAACCTATTTGAAATCGCTATTGCTAATCCACAACCACCACCGCAAAAGTCCTTCCACGAATCTCCTCCGTGCGACGCTGCTTTTCCTAGAGCTCCTTCTCGAGCACACCGTTGATCCAATTCGACAATTAGTGAGAAGTGCATCAACGAATATTCTCTCTGTTACTTATTAAATGGCTAGTTCTTTTTTATAAATATTAAATGGCTAATTTGCCTTGCATCAAATTAATTAGTGACAAATATTCACTCAAACAAAATATTAAAGAACTAGAGTGACAGTTCAAAACTTGTTTGCCCTCAGTTACACTATAAAATGATAAATATTTTATAAGAGGGTACTATTAGTTTTTTAAAGAACTCGAACATTGCGGCGGCTTATGCTTCAAGAAGTTGATAAACCGATAATTAGTTTCATAATCTGTCTATCGGACGAAACAGTAGTTCATATAAAATACTTCTTTTAAATGATGTACATCTAAGATTTAAAATATTTAATATATATATATATAATGCATTTAGTATTATATATACACTAAATGTGAAAGCTAAGAATACGGGATTAAACATAAATGATGTCACTAACAGTATACATAATTAATAATTACATGTTTATCGTCAGACAACATTACGATATAAATACTCCATCTGTCACAAAACGTTTGCACAATTCATTTTCAGCACTATATATATTGCATATCCTTGAAATGAAACATAAATCTTGCAATAAATTGGCTCCCAATTATTAACAGCTGGATCTAGAAGGATTCTACCCACACAAAACCCTTTTTGACAATTACTAACTTGAAATCTAAAGCTTCAACAAAAAAAATTACTATATAGTTGATGGGCCACCTCTCAATAATTGTTATAATGATGACACCATCTTTATAACTTGTCGAATGGATGAGAGAATACTTCATAATAACACCGGTATTAATTGATCTATAAAAAATGAAATGGAGAATATATTGCAATAAGAAAATGGAATTGCTTTGGAATTACAAACTATGCAAGATGACATGGGATGGGCCGAAAAAACACACGCAATTAATGAATTAATTTGAAGCATAGCAATACATGTTAAAAAAACCATATAGAGATAATGAAGCTAAAAAATAGAAATGTTCAACAAATTTTTTCCAGAGCCAAAAACACATGTACATATATGTAATAAAATTCAAGTTAGGCACCCATAAAATTTTGAAAATAATAGTAGAAATTATAGATGGTTTAAAAGTGGACTTAATAATTTGAAAGAACTTAAAAAATGATGTAAAAATCATTTTAGTTCTGCTGTTGGCCACCCAAAACTTATTTATGTACCGTAATTCTGAAGGACCTAGACATAGAGAAAGAAAAGGTGTTAAAATAGACCTAATGAGCCAAAGTGCAAAGGTAATAAGAGTTGAAGGACTAAGGAGGAATTTTACCATTGACAGGGCCAATAAATAAGGATGTCTGTCCAAACCCTAGGCCAAAACTTCTCACTACCTCAGCTTCTTGCTGCCAGACCAAATCTAGTGGCTTCCTTTTCTTCTCATCTTTTTCGAGCAAATGACGTCGTATACCGCTGTTCCTACTGGTTCTTTACTTTTGACGGTGGCGATAGAAGAGTAAGAGTAGTAAATTAGTAAGAAAGTCTGGTCCTTCTCTTTTCTGAAGTTTAAAAACCCATAAATCGGTCACCCTTCCGCCATTTGTCTCATTCTTTCGACTGTGGACCGACCTCAGATACGGGAACATTAATCCACATTTGATTTTCAAAATGAGTGTATTTGGATCTTTTATTTTTTTGTCCTCTTTAAGTTTTCCCATTTGTTTTGTAAATGTTTAAGGAAGTAAGAGTTCTGTTTTCTGAATCCTAAAAACCCAATGATCGGTCGGCCTTTCGTCATTTGTCTCCTCCTTTAGGTAGTGGGCTGACCTCAGATGCGAGAACAGTAATAACAGGTGGGTTTGGATATTCTATTTATTTCTCTATATGTTTTCCCCTTTGTTTTGTAAAGGTTTAATCCTATGGCCTTTTTAAGTTATTTGGCTTCCAATAGATTTTTTCCGATCACATCCGGTGTGGGGGAGGTTTATGGAAAATTTTGGGTTTCTTACTAAAATTCCTGTCCTTATAAGTTGCTTTTATCTTCTATTCGATGTCAATCCACATGGGTTTCATGAAATCCGATGGGAATGACTTGATTTCGTCTTCTCCCACTGTAGCTATACATGTGTGTTTCAAAAACTTCACTAGTTCATCCTAATGGTTCATTTGCTCGGCATAAGTAGATTCTCCTATATCCTATATATCTGACCAGTAAAATAATGAAAGAAGGGTAATAACAAGGATACACCTATCTCCACCTGAATGAAACCAAAGGTATTCCTATGGTGTGGGAATTTGTTTATGTTTTATTCCTTTCATCTTATTACTACACCAGACTAATGTAATTGTTCTTTTTTTCCATGAAAAAAATCCTTACTATGGATGAGAGTGAAATGTAGAGATGGGGAAGAAGGTAAATTATTCTTCTTTAACATCTTGCTTTATTTATGTATTTCAATGATAGTCTAGTTAGGAAATTAATCTGATATGTTCTTTTTTCATCTATGTTGTGCCCGAAACATTAATCCTAGAAAGTTTAATCCTAAACTTATAAAATTAGTTAAACTCTAGTTTGACTAAAGGGTTACCAAAGCCTATTTTGTAAAAGTGGCTTTTTATAATAAAAGAATTACAAGCACGGGAAAGTGCAATATGGATATGCTTTTAAAATCAGATTGAATGAAAAATAGATTATCAATATGTAAGGATAACATGAGCAATGGGAAAATGGTGCATCTACTTAAGAATAAGATAGAAATTGATGAAAACACATAGTGAGATTGAATGGAAAACAGAGGATTGATATATAATGATAACCGAACAAATGGGAAAATGTTGCATCTACTTAGGAATAAGATAGAAATTGAGAGCATGTAGTCATGTTTGATTAAAGACTTAAAAACAAACCAAGTAAAAGTAATTATATGGTGCTTTAAATAAAAACGAAGCCCCTTAGTTATAAAGATCATTGTCTAAACTATAGGCTTCCGAAGGATCTGTCCCGATAGTCCCCTTACTCCCCTCTATCCTTCCTTTCCTCCATTCCAACTGTCCCTCCATCCAATCTAGCCGTCACTTTATCCGAAACACTGCAACAAAGAATTCAACGTTAAAATAACACCTGGTATTGGTTGTTGCTAATTTTGGGACCGGTTTCATGTGTGCTTGAAAGTACTGTGGCATCGTAAAGTAAAAATAAGTCTTAACACCTTAAACATAATTCTGGTAATGAGATCATTAAAAAGATATAATGTAACCTACTAGTTTGTGCTAGTAGAAACTAGGTCTTTTCTTGCTGCTACTTAAATTATCTGCATGAAAATGGATTACAGGGGTTAAAAAACAATTGGAACAACATCTAAAAGGAAATGACAACACTGCATTTTCCTTGAAATATTTTTTAAAATTAATTTCATTCATTCCTTCTGTATTACTTTGTTATTAACAGTGAACATAGACTGGATACATAAATAAATTTTAAATGGATACAAACACATTATGTATTACAGATGTGCTAAGCAAAAAAAAAAACTATGGGAATTCATATATTGCAGAAAAATATAAATATATTGGACGCAAAGACCAACCACGGTAACAAACATTAATCAATAACTAGAAGGTAGATTAAAGGAGAACCTATTTGATGTTGCTTTGATGATTGTCTTTGTCAGAAGGATGAAACACGAGGTGTTTCCTTTCTTGCATAAGTCCATAAAATGGTTATAACTGAATTTGATCATTCAATTTACATAAAATTCATATAAGAGAAGTATTAGATTACATGAGTTGATTCTTCCTGTTGCTTCTTGATGCACTCTAGTTTGTAATATCTCTGTAAATTCAAAATGCAGGTTCTCTATCAGTATATAGATTATTGCTGTTTGCATATAAAACCAAAGTGACTGATTTTAGAAACCAAAACTTCTGTAAATGTTGCAATAGAACACCATTCACTTGCTTGGCTACCTTGGTCAATGGAGGAGGAAATAGTCGTCTTTTTCAGAACCTGGACTGCTGGTGGACGATTTCAAACCCAATTGTCAAAAGAATTAACTTTCAATTCTGTGGCAATTTATACTATCCCCATGTACCAAAGTGTTAATGGCTATTAATGCGTCAATTATTAGGAATGGGGTGCTGAATAGGCTAAATCGTGCATAAGTAGGTAATTGGTAATTGATAAAATCTCAAGCTCCAACTGTCGGACTTTACAAATTACATAGGGATAAAAAACTGACAGGAAATAAATAAGAAGAAGTGTTAACGAGACTATCAACGTGTGTAGTAATCTATTGGAAAAAAGTTAACAAAAAACAATTACGCCTAACAATCATGTAAACCTATAAATCTATAATCTATAAATATATATATATATGAAAGCAGGTACATTGATAAAATTGTCATTTTATAATTATAAAAAATTTAAAATAAAATGTCATGCCACCACGTGTACTTGGCAATTCATAAGGTGCCGCCACTTGTCAATTTTCAATTTTATCCTAGCCAAAATACACGTGCACTTGGCAATTCATAAGGTGCCGCCACTTGTTAATTTTCAATTTTACCCAAAATACACGTGTTATGTTACGATTTGAGGTTGTTTTGACTTAACCAATTGTAAAGGTGTTTAGAATTATACCATGTTTTAGTAGATTCCAACACGTCTACTTCATTTCGAAAAGTGTCCCCCGCGTTCTTTCACGGGGCTTCCATCAATTCACGTCTACATCAATTCACGTTTTCCAAAACATCAAAAGTTTTAAATTCATGTTTGTTTTTCGGTCTTCCAAGTTTTAAATATTAGCTTCCTGTGGTAAATTTATTATAAAAAATTGCTAAAAATTTAAATATTAGCTTCCTGTTTTTAACTGTTATCATCCCATCTTCATGGTTATCTGTATCACCCACTTTCAATTTAACTTTCTCACCCACACTTTACTCATCATTTCCACTAATTATTATTTTAACTACAGTTACATGATAAAATATAAATACAGCAACCATTTAAAGTGTTCCTTTTCAGAAATTGTTTTAGGGGCTGAATTTGGAGTGCACCGGCAGACTTTGAATCAAGCCCAAGAACCCTGACTCCGAGGTTCTGTGTTTGTTACGCTTCAACTCACTATGAGGGTAATATCCTGCAAACTTCTACAAGCTTTAATATTATTTATCAGAGAATGCATGTATTTCTTATTCAATTTTCTACCACGCAAACAATTGTCACAGTTTTACCGAAGCTATCAGGTTTGTTACTGTTTATCCGATGGAAAATCCTGTTCCGTCTTTAATGCATTTTATATGTATTTTATTTAGTACTACTTTTTGTTACAGGAGATGAAAAAAAGGAAGTACTCACTCAGTAGACTCAGGCAGAGGAGGACAACTAGGTCAAGGGCTGACGGGAGCAAGAAATGTCACGTCGTACCAGATGGGATTCAGAGAAAGATTATTAAATATTAGTAATCAGGTGTGTGGAACGTAGATCTGAAATATGTAGAAATTAAAAGAGTTTTACCATATTCATACATACATTATTTTCAAGGATACCCGTGTAGCTCCACTTAGACCATAGTATTTTTACTCAGTTGATTCAATGGACTCAGACAGAGGAGGACAACCAATTCAAGGCCGCCGGGAGCAAGAAATATCACATCGTACCATATGGGTTTCAGAGAAGATGTAGAAAAAATTAGTAATCAAAAGGTTTAACGGTAGATCTTGAAAAAGCATTTCGTTCATCCTTTTAACCAAAGCTCAGAAGAATACGAAACCCGAGCAATTCATCCATATAGAGATGCTGAAAAATCAGGTCCAGCTGACTTAAGTCAAATGTAGAAACAAAAAAACCAAATGTTTAGGGATGTGTACAGTTTCAAACGACGGCGTTTTAGAAACTCAAAAAGCAGATATGCTGATGGGTCTACGATGGACGATGAAAGACTTTAGAACACACTTCGGTGTCCGGTAAAATATTTTTAAAAACTTAGAAAACAAGAGATGAAAGCCTTAATTTAGACATAATCAGAGAGAAAAAACCCAGTCATTTTTTGTCAAAAATGTTATCCGTGTAGACCAATGTCCGCCTTTTACGGTCGCACCGCCGTGGAAAGAAAGGAAATCAGTGGCGGTAGGTCGGCCTATGGCGGCTTTTTGTACCATCCGATAACAGAAGCGTCTAATTTTGAGTGAGTATGCAACGATGTAGCCGGCGAAAGAAACAACCAACCAGCGAAGAAGCAGTACAAAGGGCAGCATTTTTGCTTTGGACAACAGAAGTCCAAAAGACAAAATCTGCCTGACGGCTAGAGAATGGAGGAGATGTTACAAGTGTGCTAGGGTTTGGACAATGAAAAATATTTACAGCGTTTAAAATGAAAAATTACAATTTTATCCTTCATCTATTAGAAGTCTTCCACTTTAGCCCACCAACTCTATTTTCATACAATTCTCATTTCTCCCTCTGCGTTGCGTGCCCTATTGTCATATTTTTTTTCGTTCTTAAACCTCTTCTCTTCTGGGCCATCATTTACAATCATTTTGGGCCAATTATGTTAAGCTCTCAATCCTCGACCTGGGCCATATGGTTAGTCTTTTCTTTACCAGACATTGTTGTACGGGCTTTATTTGTTTCATGTTATTGTCCATAATTAAATGGATCTAGACCATGGGTTATTTTTTTGGGTTATGGACCTAAGTTAACTCTAAGTGCTATTTATGGGCCCTAAATGAGAAATTAGTTACTCTAATATCTACCTTCACTCAAGTCCGTTCTTTTTAAAAAATTTAATTACTATTTTACACTTAAACGTCTTCCTTTCATGTATTTTTAACACTTTTGTGAATTCATTTCAATTATAAAATATCTATTTTCCCGTATGGACGCAAGGCATTTAGGCTGATTCTGTTACCCATTTAATTATGTGTTTTGGGGATTTTAATTTTTTAATTTTTTTTTCAGCCAATTCGTGTCATGTCCATTCTTGTCCTCAATTAGATGCTAACTTTTAATGGACCTAAACGCATTTTACTTTATATCTACTTTACTAAAGTCATTATTTAAAAAAAAAATTAATTACTATTTTAAAGTTTACAATTTCCCCTTTGTTCCCTGCATTTTTTTTAACCTATATACATTCTTTTTACTTATAAAATATGTGTTTCGGCCAATGTAAGGGAAAAAAATTTAGACATGGAATCATTACCTGTAGAGATTATTATCATTATTCTCTGAAAAACTCAATAGATGAATCCTCGACAATCCGAAAATCCTGCATCCATCCATTGTGCTTTTGCTTTGGTGTTTACTTGCTCGGCAATATTTACGTCCCTTGATGTTTTGTCCGCAATGTGGGGATGGTACCCAAATCGAGCTTCTAACATATTCATAGCACTGAGGGACTTTGGCCATTCTATTGACGATTTTGTCAACGGTATCATTCAATATTTTAAGTATGGACTATTTACAATGGGGTTAAACTTTATTCATATTTCCTTTACTCGTGGCATCCCAGTAGCCAAATACCTTTATGCTATTCTGTCCGCCAATTGGGGCACTATGTTTGAACTATATTTTCATATTATTACTACATATAATTTGCTCTAACCTTTGTAATTGAACTTCCAACATGTTGGAACTTAAAAATAGCCATTCCTCATCTCATGCTCAAACTACACCTTATGAGTTTGTATACTATATGATTTTAGCACATGAATGGTACTTCCTTTTCCTACAATCTTTCTATTTATTGAAGTCCATCCACACAGACTATAATTACGCTTTACCTAGACATCTAAGTTCTTGCACATCTAACTCATAATTTCACACCTCTTATAGCATATAATACTTGATATTACTCTTTTCAATAGAAATAGTAAATGTGTTTGCCCAATGACAATTGCATTATATGAAGTGCTATTCAATGGGTGTACATATTTTTATATGAACTACTATCTCATCCATTAAACAGGCTGTGAAACTAGTTAATATAGCTTTTTAAGAATGGTTGTTAACAACCAACCAAACACATTGAGACATGTGGATGTGATCAGGGGCAAATGTGGAAATTGACACGTGTAGGCGTATGGATGATTAGAAGTTACATGTGTCAAAACTGTAAAAATACCTGAATTTTTTAAGAATATGAAAAGACAATTTGGCCAATGATCCTACTTTCATATTTATTTATAGATTATAGATTATAGATTAAAGAACTCGAATTTTGCGAAGGCTTTGTCGATGGATGTGTCACCTTAACAAACAACAACAGATTGCTCCGTTCTCAAATTCGATAGTAATATAAGACCGAGCAGACCTAGGACTTAGGAGCTAGAATGGAGAAGCAAATCTAATTAGTTTGATCTGTAAATGAAACTAAAAAATTGAAATTTGCTCGTCTCTAATCCTTCCCAAACATTAATGATAATGTTAGACATCTCATCAAATAAAACACTACACATAACAGCTAAAAGCCTAAAACCACAATATCTACTTTTTATACCATAGCAAAAAGCACATACTCCCTCCGTTTCACAATATTTGGCATCTATTTATTTTTTGACAGTTTTAAAATAATTACCTCATTCTTATCTTTCCAAATAAGATAACTTTATTATATATATATCAAACATTGAAAGGATAGAAATTGAGAAAATTAAGGAGTAAAAGTATGTGGGGTGCATTGAAAAGTACAAATGCTGGTAACTTTTTTTAGATAAGTACATATACTTTGTATAAAAATAAATAAAATAATAGTTTTATATTAAAAGAAGGAAGTAAAAAGTAATAAAATCTTAATTTGTGTGCATTATCAAAGATGACAGATTTTATGAGACAGAGATAGTATAAAAAAAACCCTATAAAATTTAAGTGAAATTACAGATTTTCCATTCTGTTTCAAAAATCTACACTTTATTCCTATCTTTTTAATATAATCCTATAATAACTTCTAAAATCTTAATTTAGATATTGCAGTAGTTATCTTCCAGTAATTTTAATCTATATGATATTTTTTTTACAATTAATAGACATTTTAAATTATTATTTTTTCTGTATTTCTTTTTGTTTTTAAAAAAATATTTTTTAAATTTCAATTAATTGTAAAAAAAGTATTATACAGATTACAATTATTTGAAGATGACAACCATCCAGTCTAAATTAAGATTTTACAAGTTACTATTTGACTGTATTAAAAATGCAGAGGTAAAATGTATATTTTTTAAATAGGAGGGGCAAGGTGTAATTTCACCTAAACCTCAGGAGACAAATTGTAATTAACCCTATAAAAAAAAAAGGCATAATACTTTTTTTTTTTTGTATTCATAAGCATACTTACTTGAATGTCAGCTCTTTCAAGACCCGAAGGATAATCGAATCAACTTTTTATGCACTTTTAGGAATAGGATGAAAAGACTAGGTTTGAATCCTGAACTTTTTTACGATGTGCCTATTATTTTAGTCATTGGGCCAAAGTCATAGGACACATAATACTTTATCTATAATACTGTATATATTTTTCAAATTTGAAAAATTACAATAACCTCTTAAGGTATGCCATAAACGGCATAACTATTTTTACAACACTTTGCCTCATTTTTTATACTATTTTTAAAAACTATACACTTTATAGTCATTTTCTAATTTCAATCTATATTTTTAATTAATACTATCTGATAACAACTTTCATAAAACTATATTTAAATTGTACGATAGTCATTTTAAAAGTAATTTGAAAAAAAATTAATTTTTTTGAAACATGATTATCAAACAGTTAATAGATATTTTGTCAACATTATCAATTTTTTTTTAAAATCTTTCAATAAATACAATTTTTCTTTCAAATTTATGTCATGTCATAACACTAGGCCTTAAGACGCTTTGCTTGGCTGCAAGCAAGGTGTTAAATACTGTTCTGTTAAATATATCACACCTAATATTTTTAAGGTATATTGCATGATATACCGTGTCACATACCATTGTTGTTTTCATAAAAAAAATATTAGAATATTATTTTATGATGAAATAAATTAAATAATTTTTTGCATATTTTTATATGGATTCTAATTTGTTCTCATCATAATTTGTCAATTATAAATAAATTATATATGATATTTTTTTATAAAAAAAAAATTCAAAATATGTTATATAGAGAGAGCAAAATAAATATTACTCAACAAAAAACCTAATTTATTGATAAAAGAGAACAAAATAATACTTTTAATAACAATACATTTTATTATGCCCAAAGAAAAAGAAAGCAAAAGCAAAACAAAAAGTATCCAAAAAATAAAAGTGAATATTTATGTTAAAATATGTGAACTAATTATATTTTACTATTTTATATATTTATGTATGATATTTTTATCAATTTATCATTGACCAATTAACCACTAAAATTCATGAACATTCTTTTAAAATTATGGTATCAAACTAAACTAGAATGATAACAAACTGTTTGAAGATTGATTCTTAAAAAAAAAAAACTGCTTTAAGATTGAAATCTATATTACCATTATACTCTAAAACTAAATTATAATATGATTTTAAATGAATGTCAACATACATATAGATTCTATAAGTATTAAGCTATTTCAATAATTAACCGTCAAAAGATATTTCTTTTTTAGCAATTTAACAATTATTAAGATATTTTTTAAAAAAAAATTATTACTATTAGTTATGTACTATCCCATTATGAGTGTTCAAAACTTAAAAATTAACCTTTCATTCCAATTTTTTTTTCTTTTTCAGTTAAGGCATCCAATAGTCAACTAATACAGTTTTAAAAGCCAAATGAGCACAAAAAAAAAACAATTTATAAGCTGATAAGCATTTTTGTGATATTTGAATAGCAATATATGTCTTTCACTACTAAAATATAGGACTTTACCAACTGCCATTTACCAACGCGCAACAGTTGGTAAATGGAATTTACCAACGTGGAGCCGTTGATAAACACAAGTTGGTATTCGATACGTTAGAAAATTTTTTACCAACGCGCAATTAATAACACGTTGGTAAATTCCAACGTGTACACGTTGGTAAAATTCACGTTGGTAATTACCAACGGTCATGAACCAGGCTTGGTTTCCATCGCGTAGTTGTAGTTACCAACTACTAGCCATTGGTAACTTACCAACTGCTGGGCCGTTGGTAACTTACCAACTGCCGGACAGTTGGTAGGAACCCGCGTTGGTAGTTACCAACTTACATCAGTTGGTAAGGGAGTTGTTATGAAGCCGTTGGTAATTACCAACTTGCATACGTTGTTGGTAAGTAGGATGACAGTCGGTAATTACCAACGCGCGCAAGTTGGTAAGTTCCCCGTTTGCACGTTGGTAATGTACATTAAACGTTCCAGGTTTCGGTTGTTTCGTATTTTTCCCAGTTTGAATACACATTCAAAATTAACATACCAATTCAAAAGTTCCCCCAGCTTTACTTAGCAATAAACATTACACAGCTATACAAACGTAATTAAAATAAAATATTCTCAAATACAGCATAATTAAAACAAGAACATATATGTCTGGAAGAAAGCATACAACATTCAACGGATTACACATTTCAGTAATTTCAACTGAGTCTTAATTAGGTTTAAAAATTATTATGTAAGTCTGATAACACAAGAACTTTGGAAATGCGCTTACCTGTTGATGACGCCCATCACGGAGTCCCGACTATCTCCTCATCCTCCGAGTCCGAGTCATTAGGATACTGTGGAACTGGTTGAGCCGGCGGGCACGGAAGGTTTAGCGAACGACAAATAATCTCTAACTGAGCCCGGCTTGCCTCCAATGCGGTCTCTGAGCCTCCATCTCTACTCTCTGTCTCCTCTTAATTCTCTCGAGCTTCCTCTCGTACTCCGCATCCCTTCGCGCATTCTCCTCTGCCATCATCTTTTGTACTTGCTCGTTGAATTGCGGTGTCTGTGTGATGTCGATAGGCGGGATGACACCTGGCTGTCGGCGTCCCGGTATAATGCACTGCTCAGATCCTAATCCAAATACACGGCCTCTCCTTCTACCGCCAGATGCAGTACTAATGATTGCTAGTTCATCAATTGCCTCTATTCCATCATCTTGTTGTGTTTACTTCTCAATCTCTGCACTGATACGAGTCTACAGAAACATAATAAAATACATTTCAGTGTGTCATTATTTGGTAAACATTGTAAGTTTCTTAAGAATATTGTGTGAACAAACAGTTATAATACTTACAGCAACTTCTTCACAGCGCTTACTAACATATTTCCCATTCTTCATTTTATGTGTTGCTTGAAGGACTTTAAACAAGCCAGGGTCCTTCTTCTCAGGATCTCTCTCTCTCTAATTGAATGAAACGTAACATTAATATGTAATTTAATTTCATTAGTATCTTAAATAATGACTGAAAGAACATTACCGAGATACATACCATTTGCTCTCGATGTGCAGACATCGAGATAGATCCCCCTGCATATGTCGCGCTGCAAGAGCCAGACTGTGAATCCTCGTCAGTCACTGTTGCTCGCATTGCCCTGAACCTAGCGGACTTCTGAATGAACTCTGGACTCGCCCAATATGCCTCAATTTCCGCATATGCAGCATCTGACATAAAGTTTGCCTTTGCTCGACGTTTAACAGGATCTTTCACACGTTGAATTTCTGACATCATGCTTCTGTAATGCTGTGCTCCCAAGATATTCCACACCGGATACACCTCATTATGGTGTATCGGATCCCATTCACAGCTCCTCTGTACAGGTTAATATGTTTAAACTATTAGCATGGAAAAAAACAATTCTTAATCTTATAACATTATTACATCATTATCATAGTAATATTATTGTTATACCTCAAAAACACGCCACCATTGCTGCAGGTCTGACGGAGAGACGGAGGACCAATCAGAATAGGGTTTGAAATGTGTGGTGAAACATGGTGTCACTAACCGTGTCGCTGCAGCTGGAATGAATCTGCGACGTTCAAATTGTTAGTTACTGCCTTGTTGATGATTCCATGTAAAGTAATTACTCTTACTATTATTAATATGTGTGTCTGGTATTTATCACTTACGTGCTACCATGTGAGGATATCCTCATCCGCAGTCGGCCTGCTGTCTGTGACATCGATGATGGGATGTCATCAATATGTATATCATCATCTGAGGGATGAGTCGTCACTATGGGGTGCCTCACGTGGCGCGCACCAGATCCATGTCCAGATGGCGTGCCTCCACCGCCGTCAGATCGGTGCTCATGTGAGTGGACGTGCGTCGCTGGCACTGTTGTGTCCTGCGTCTCTACACCGACATCCTCTTGTGCCCGGGATGAAGAACCCATCCTATGTCGTTCATTAAGTATTGGCTCAATTACCTCCTTAAACTGCGCAAATGGTCCTTTCCCAGGTCGGCGTTTATAGGTGTTATCCCCTTTACGAGGCATCTGCATTTATTATTAGCTAAGTAGGTAAATTAAACATAACATATATTGACTGACATATATTGTGGAGTATTAGGGGTACATAAATTTACCAAATATTTTCTACACATTAGAAATGACAGGTTATCATTATTCCTAGTACATGTTATCTAATCATTCATTCGACCCACTGCTTCCATTCTCGTCAAACTCCTCAGACTCTTCAGTGTCACTGTCATCTGATATAAACTCCTCCTCATCATCTGTCTCGCCTTTAGATCCCCCATTCTCAAGTACATCTTCTTCAATATCATCACCGACACCCGGGTCAACTAACTCCTCAACTGGGTCATCTTCAATTCTTTGACAATTCACGGATCCACTGTCTTGATACACGTCATCCTTGTCTAGAATTGCATACTGGATTATCCATCGAGGTTTTATCTTCATAACAGCTGACCACCCGTTTCTTTCACGTGACTTACTCGGATATTGTGTGTAGTAAACTTGGTCAGCCTGTGATGCTAGAATGAAAGGATCAAACTTCTGATATCTGCGGCTATTCCGGATCTCAACTAACCCAAACTGTTTATGCATTCGAGTTCCACGTTCAGGTGTTGGGTCAAACCAGTTGCACCTAAACAAGACAACATTCTTATGTGGAAAGCCCGGATATTCGAGTTGAATGACTTCTTCTAATATACCATAAAAATCACATTCAACTTCGCTTGCACCCGTGCTGCGTATGCAGACTCCACTATTAAATGTTGATTTGTCCTTCCCCCATTCACTTATGTGAAACTTGTACCCATTTGTGAAATAAACCGGCCATGTCTGAACTCGACGTGAGGGCCCACATGCAACATCCCACAAGATGTTATCGACAATATTGTTACCTGGGTCATCAACCTATGTAAAACATTTTCAATTTAGGACAATATATATGGAGACTTTTATAACTTAACATATTGCAATACATACTGACTAAAAGCACACGTACATAGTGTCGGAGCCAGGTTGAGAAATTGTTTTCAATGTGTATGTCCATCTCAGACATTGTTATATCGGGTGCAGTTTCCCTTACCATGTCCACAAACATACTGTGACCAAACACAGAAATTAGGAAAATATGTTAGTTTCGTCAGATGAGTAGTCCTGAACTTCAAAATAATCAAAGTTGGAATGCCTTTTCATGAACGATGACTTACTTTAGATATGGCCTGATCTCAGCACAGTTTAGAAGAACGTATGTGGTTGCAAGTCTGAGTTCATCGTCCGTGAGGAATCTATATCTACATGCACCATATGGACGTCCCGGAAAGGTGAATATGGACCATAAGTCACCATTACATGGGACAGGACCACCATCATCATTTCTCGGTACTCGGTTCATCATGGAGGGAACATGGGATTCAAAGTAATGAGAGCAAAAGATGGAAGTCTCCTCTATAAGGTATGCTTCACATATCGATCCCTCAACATGAGCAGTATTAGAAACCTTCATTTTTAGGTCATGCATGCACCGCTCAAATTTATACATTCATCGGTACTGAACAGGTCCTCCAACCCTTGCTTCAAATGGCAAGTGAACTGGGAGATGCTCCATGACATCAAAAAACCCTGGAGAAAAAATTCTCTCAAGCTTACAAATTATAATTGGAATATTGGCCTCCAACGCAAACAAGTGATTTTCATGCAGCTCTGGAGAGCACAAGTCTCTAAAGAATAGGCTTAACTCCGTTAATGGCTTCCAAATATTCTCGGGTAGTGCTTCGAGGGCAATGGGGAGAAGCCTTTGCATCATAACATGGCAATCATGACTCTTCATGCCATACATATTGCAACCAGCTGTATCAACACATCTCCCAAGATTCGAGGCATATCCATCAGGGAGTCGTAAAGATTTTACCCAAGCGATCACATCTT